>WBMY01003444.1:0-142514 GCA_013397315.1 Donacobius atricapilla | reverse complement strand
CCCCCCCCCCCCCTTTTTTAGGCAGAAGTTTCTCAAAGATATCTTAATACAATGCTAGCAAAAGGTTTCAAAGAGCATCTTCATTTTCAGACACCTCAAAAATCATCTGTATTCCTCCCTTAAATCTGAATGCAGAAATTAAGCCAGAAAGGGCTTTCTTGTCAGGTTCACTTTGCTCTCCTGGCTGAGGGTGCTCAGGTTCTCCTGCTGCATCTCCCAATATGGCAGATATCTTCAGTGGATTAGTTTGAGTTCAGATTTTGAATAAGCCTTTGCAGTGTTGCTTATTGCAAGTGGGCCAGGGCTGATAATCCGGAGATCTTAAGATAATAAGATTTCAGGTCCAGTTTATTTGTTCTCTTCTATTTGAACCTTCAGGTTTCATATTTGCAACCTTTTCCTTTCCAATGTGCAGGAGTGAGAAAGCTGAGATACTAAAGCACTTATAGGGCTTTACAGGCAGTTTCTCAGAACAGTAGAAATACCACTGCTCTTTCAGAAAATAACTCAAGAATTGGCATCTGTGCCTCCAAGTGACCAAGCGAGGCTCTGACTCCACTGAGCTTTGTTTTTCATCCCTTCACAGTACAAATTAGTAGAAGTCTTGTTATACTTTACAATTTGTATTTCAAATAAATATATTACATACTAAGAAACTGCTATGGCTATTTGGTCCAGTGTTTTCACTGCTTGGGATGACTCTGGCTTTTGGATTAAATTGACCCTGGAGCAGATCCGAAATTACCAAAAACAAAGTAAAAGCATGGGATTTCAATCAGTTTAAACACCAGAGGATAAACAATAAATACTGAAGCTTAATCAGCATTCTGTGGAGATCTGTGTCTCTCAGGAAACAAATTGGGCTGGTGCAAACAACTGACCTACGTGAAAAAGGACCAAAAAGGTCCAGTATTCTCCTTATTGACAACTTGATTGTGATTATTCAGAAGAAAGGGCTAAAAAAAGGGAGAACAGTGAAACATCTTTCTCAGGAAGGAATATTGTGACTCTCAGACTCTGAGCAGTGATTTTTATTTGGCCTGGGCAAAATTCAGTTTGGAAGTAGAAGGGAATAATGAACTGAAAATCTCTGAGCTATGTACAGCTGTCCCAGCAAAACCAACGCTCTAGGCTAACTTCTGCTTCCACAGAGATGGATATACCTCGTGTAGGCTGCTGGGGGACTGGATCCCCAGGATCAAGAGCATCGTCTTGGGATGCACTGGATCTTGCTGGACCATATCTGCATATTTGAACATCTTCCTTTCCATGGGAGAGTCCTATGGGCTCCCTCTCTGACCTCTGCCTAGTGCATGTGAGTCCTGAGGATCTAAGGTAAATCACACTGGGCTTATAGGCTTACAGCTGATTTTGGAAACTGATTTGTGGCTTTAAAATATGAGGTCTCGATTATGAGAACTATTTTACTCTGTCAGAGCAGTGGATTCAAATCCTTCCATGCCAGAGGGACCCCAGGAGTAAGAATGAGAGAGAAGTCAGAGAAGGCAGAAAAACAGGACTGGGCTGGAAAGATAACATACGGCAGAAAGACCGTGTAGTTCCTCAGAGGACAGGGAACATGAATTCTTAATGTCAGGAGATGAGGCACCAAGAAAAGCTGGAAAAAATCATCAGATGGAGAATATTTCAGCTAGATATAAGGAAAACTTTTCTTATCAAGCCAAGCAATTACAAGTTGCTAAGAGCATTGTGGAAGTGGAGCTGGCTCAGGATGGCAGATAACAGGGAGCTCTGCTGGCACATTATCACTGCTGTTGGCATCTGACCCAGCTCACTGTGGGCCACAGCTTACCATCACTGCATTCAGCACTCCCCTAGGACCCACAGCTGCAATGCCAGCTCGAGAGGACTATACATGCTATCAAAAAATCTGCAAGCCATTGAAGCATTGGAGATTTGCTGGAGTACAGATGAAGCCATTCTGTCACTGAGGAAATTCTGTGAGGGCTGCCACAATGCTGGTGGTGTGACAGAATCCATCACAGAAGGGTTTAAGGTTGGAATAGACCTTAGCAAGTCATATAGTCCAATGCCTCTGTTCAAGCAGGGCTCTGTTCTACAACAGGTTGCCCAGGACCATGTCCAAAAGTCTTTTGAGTATTTCCAAGTATGGACACTTGGCTGTCTCCCAGGGCAACCTCTACATCAGTGATATAAAATAGACTTCCTGTCCTCCATGTACTCTGTGCACACCTTATCCTTGGACAAGTTCTGCATGTAAAAGATCAGCATATACTTCAAGCAAGGTCAAACAGAGGACTCACTGGATGCAACTTTCATCCCAAACCACCCGTGTTTCAGCACAGAGGCATGGCTAGGAGCTGCTACCCTAATTTACCGTTTTCCAGACTTGAAGCTTTCCAAGTGGAGAAAATGATTTAATTTCCTTCTATGCATGAAGGAGCCAGAGCTGTGTCTTTGACATTCAGGTGTGCTCCACTTCATTAGAAGAATAGAAAGCACCATTTCAAACATGCTTCCACTGGGATAAGTTTAATATGGAGAAAATTGCTCCCAGGGAGCTATAAGACTGAGAAATGTGCCATGAGAAGCTGTAAGAGTTGTTCTTTTGCCTGGGTAAAATCTCGGTGGAGAGTAAACACCCATTTGTGCTATAACCGATAGCAGCAGGAATAAGAACAAGATGAAGGTAAATCCTGCATTTCATAATGGAAGAGTTTCTGCTCCCCAAAATTCTGAGTCCTGCGTGCATGGGACTTGGTGAATGTATGCATGTGTGGTCCACAGCTCTTTGTTATATACTGTGATTTTTCCCCACTCCTCTACAGAGATAAGTAGGTAGGAGGCAGCTGTTTGGATAAGTCAGCAGCAGGCGATAAGATTATAACCAAGCTGTTGGATGGCAGTGGGCAGTGGAAACTTTCTATGCCACACGCAGGGTTTTTATCAGGACTCTACAAATTGTCTTCATTTCATTTTAAGGGCTTAACTCAGCTCATCCTCAAAGCAAAATGGCCTCATCCTTCCTGTCATCTTCCAAGATAGAGGAAGTGGTGGGATGTGTGTGTGTGTTCCCTGTCACTTGATATCACCTTACACCAGAGCCTGGAAACAGGCTTTTAAATCAGCATTTTGGGTTTCCTTCCTTTGTTTCCCTCTGTCTTTGGTGACTTTGGCAAAAAGTGCCTCCATTTCCTCCTTTGCTCTGCTTAAACAAACTGGAGGATTCAGACATCATGTGAAATGAGCCAGCCCTGATGGGACCTAGACACAGCCTTTCCCATCCCTGTTAAACCCCAGCGCAGGCAGTGCACACATCCCCGGCCTTGGTGCCAGGGAAATTGCACATGTATACTCCATGCACAACCTAAAAAGCCTGAAAATCTTTGGGCAGCTACTGAGGTGATAACTCAGCTCATGCTTGTAGACTGGCTTGCAACTGCATAGCTATCAGCCGCTGCAAAAGCAGAGGGGCTTTGAGCACAACTGTGTCAGCTCATCAGAGAAGGTGAATCAAGAGAACTAGCGTCAGAAAACTGATTGATGGAAGAAATCTTTTAGCTGGGCCTTTCAGATTCTAGAGATGTGCATGAATGGATTGGCTTGGTAAAATCAGAGTGTAACCTGGGCCAGAGTTGGGTACAGGCAGATCTGGAAGTCCCATGCACTGCTGTACTTGTGATGAGCACTTCTGCCCTGTCACTGAGATCATAGAGCAGATTGCAATACATAACATGAAGTATTTCCTTAAAAACATTAAAGTATCAAAACAAAGCAGTAGCTTGAAGTTGTGCACTCTTCCTCTGGCTCTAGGGACCAACATGTCTCCAGAGTTCCAAGCTGCCTTGCAAGGCCAGTCTCTGCCCCAGAAGAATTTGCAGAGTATATGGACAAGACACAAAAACAATGGGGTAAAAAGGGCTAAGGGCTCATTATTATTGTATTTATTGGCCAAAAGCACTGAAAAAGCAGAGGAACTTGGATATATTCCTGATTTACTTCATGTGTGTCCTTGTTTTTCAGCAACCAGAGGTCTTCCAGCCATGTCTGTAGCTTGTGCCAGACACAGGCTCTTCCTCTTCCACCAGGACAGTCACAGTGAAGTTCTTCAGGAATGCTACTGCATGTTAAATCCTCATCCTGTCTCAGTACATGTGACACTGCAAGCATAGACAGGCTGTTTCAAATGATTTAACCAGGTCAAAGAGGAAATGGGTAGCAGAACAGCCTTACTCCCTGCCCACTGATAGCCCAGTGTTTAACCTCAGCTTGCAGTTTGCTTAAAACCATGTGTGAAAAGAGCTATGCCAAATGAAACCTACCTGACACTAAATGCAAATTTTGTGAGCAAGAAGTAAATTAAACAACTAAAAAAGATGGTGAAATGTCTAGACTGCTTAGATGGGTTTATGTACTTAAGAAAGAATAAGCTTATGTGCTCGTTAGCAACACACCAACCTCAGAAACAAATACTTCAAATCTTCTGATAAGACTTTTGTCTGGGAATGAAGACATGAAACAAAGAGTGCATCTCATTGAAAACCTCAATTCTAAGCCCTGAATAACCTGGTAATAGTCTACAGACCACTTTAAAGTTCTAAGAACTTTTCTGCCTGATACTTGCTCATGTTTATTAGACATGTAATGAAAATGATTATTTATTATACAATCCTTATATATGCAACCTTTATTCTTGAAAAAAATCATTGTGCCGTGTTGGGAGAAACATCTCTGTTGTGGAGTAGTTTTAACTGCAGGGAAATGAGAGGTTGATTCTCATTTAAAACTTTTCAATATCTTCATTTTAGTTCCCTAGCAAAAGGTCACTAAAGACACACTGAACAAAGGCAGGAGAAGACACTTCTTTTCCTACTATTGATGGCCTGTGAGTTGCCAGTGGAGAGGAAAGACCCTCTGACTTGCTCAAGTGGAGGAAGGTGCCCTCACCAATGCCAGGGTGAGTGGCCTGCAGCCCCACGGAAGCTCTGCACCTCATTCACTGACATGCAAGACTTTCTCCTTATATTTTGCTGGAGAAAGTGCTTGTGGTTTATCTTAACAAGCCAGAAGGAGACTCGTTATATATAAGACAACCCTCAGGTTGAGGAGACCTGGGAGTTCCAGCAGGATGCAGCATTAGGGAAATGGGCAATGAGGGAGTGCCAGGACACCAGTGATCTTTGTGGTCCTCTTGCTCCCTGAGATATCTAGTCCAGGCCAGCCCAGGGCCTCCCTGGACATACTTGCAGAGTCCAGGTGACTAATTTTAACTGGCAAAATTGCACTGCCCAGATTTTCTTAGAGAAAAGAGCACTAAAGAGGACAGATTTCTCACTACTGTAAAAATGACCCTACGTGTGAACTTCTGCAGAAATGCATACATGTACACATCTACATGTGTATAAACTAAAATGATTTAAACTTACAGATCTGTCTAAGTACGAAGGAGAGATTTTTGAGTTCAAAAGCAGTGTGCTGAGAGGATGGGGAGAGTACCTGCTAGCCTTAAAAAGAAGGAAGTTCCTACCTTGTTTTTAGCTCAAATTTTTTTTCTCTTTTTTTTTTTTTTTTAATTACTATCATTTGGTAGTTTCTGAATGGGCTTAGGCCAAACAATTGTTGGTGTAGAAATCAGTATTTTTAGCTATGAAGCACAGACATCATGGTATTCACATTCTTTGGATCCTCTCTCCTGAGGGATTCGATAATTATCTCCTGAGGGATAACTGTGGAATCTCTATTAATTGCAGTTGAAATAAGCACAACAGTACCATTACTTTCAGTAAGGTCAAGGCTGGGTCCATTGCAGACAGAGGTCTATTAAGCCCTTTAGGTGCTGGCCAGGCCTTAGAAAATTGGCTTGACGCTGTTGTTCATTCCTTCTGGCTGCTGTTAATCAATTAATATGTGAACTTGCAGAGTCAAATGGAGATGGGATATTAATACAGAGTGTGCACTGTTTCCCTGCAGGAATTCATGTAAAAGCTGTCATTAGCATCATGCATATACATGAGTCCAACAGAAAGCTATTAACTTATGTATTCATCCAAGAAGGCTCAGTAAGTGCTTTACCATCAACAGTCTTGCTGCACTCGAAATTAAATATGTGTGTCAAGGTTAGCACTTCCTGGGCTGAGAAACTGAACCAGAAGAATATTAACAGATGTTAGCAATATGTGTGTGTGGGAGGAGGAGATCACACCTGAGTCTAGTCAGTACTGAACAGTATTTGGAGCCTGGAGCTAATAATCTAGAAAATAAACCACTTTTAAGGAGCACAGACAGAGTTAGTGTTCTCTGCTGATGCCTCTCCCCTCTCAGTATGCCCAAATGGACTTTCCAACACAGTATTTAAGCACTGACTGAGTTAAGTCTGGACTCTTGCAGAAAGACAAAGCCATCTAAAGAAAAGTCTCTGGCTGATGCAGAATTGCCTGTTGTCTCCGCCTCCCTGCTGCAGCCCATAACCTGGGGATAGAACAATTCCTGCTCCCTGTCCCTGAGACAATCCTCTGGTTAGAAGCAGAAGTATTGAAACTATGCTCAAGGCAGCTGGCTTACGTTGGCTTTAGTTTCCAAAGACATATTCTCTTTTTAAAACAGAATCATTAGCTGTTGAGCAAAATTATTAACAGAATAGGTAACGGATGTTCCTATGCAGGAAAATGAAAACTTTAAACTCTGTGGGAGAAAAGAGCCTGCTCTGGTCTGAGATCAGATTTCCAGCTGTAAAAGAGAAAGCTCTGTCCAGAAGTGCACACAGGGCTTACCAAGTGGCAGAAATCCACTATGATCCCACATCTCAGACCCCTTGGTGTCTGAGGGAGTGTATACAGGAATCAGGGAAGCAAGCAGTCACATTTGTGAAAGGTCCAAGGAGGGGAAATGCTATGTGAATGCTGGGAATTGGCAAACACAACTCTTGTTTAAGAAAATAAAATAAAATAGACTAATAAGACAATCTGGGAAGCAATATGGCCAGTGAGATGGACATTTGTTCTGGGGAAAATGCTTGGGAGCTATTTCAAGGGACATAGTAAGAAAAGGGTGGCCAAACCCCAGCTAGATTAGAGGAAGCCAGCACAGACTGAGGCACAGGAGGATCATGTCATGCTTAACTACTTTTCAGGAATCCTTTGAAGATACCACTGCCATGACAGATAAGGGCAATTTAGTGGGTAGCAGAATATTTTGATTTTCCAGAAGCATTTGACAGTTTTCCATACAGTAGATTAATGGCTTTTGTACAAAGACATTAAAGAGAAGATAAAACAGTGACTGGAATGGAAAAAGAGCTTAAAAACAGGAGACAAACATTGGCAGAGGATGGAAAGAAGCATTTCTGACTGTTTCTAAAACTGACATCACGTCTATTTATAGTGGACCCAATGATATTTATGTTGAAGCCGGTGGTAGTTTGCCACTGAGATCAGATTTGCAGGAAGACAATGAAAATGGGTGGTGTCCTGCTTTGATCTGTGTACCTGTTCAGAGCAGCCTAAAATGGGACGGTAAATCACCTTACTGCATGAGCTGCAGACAGAAAACCTCTGGAAACACTGTTGCCTTCAGCTGGAGGGTCTGGCACAGGGGTGAGTTCCCCCATCAAACCTGCGCAGAGGGGTCTGAGCAAGCAGCAATGCCTGCAGCCAGGCAGAGTGAATATTCTAATCCAAACCCTGCCTTGAGCCAAAAGTATTTCCCTGAAAAGTGCTGCGGGAAGACCTGGAAGCAGGCCTGAAGCATCCTGCTTGAGGAAGCAAAGAGGCTCTTCATAATCACAGAATAGAATCACAGGATAGATAAGCTGAGTTGGAAGGGACCCTCAAGGACCATTGAGTCCATCTCCCAGTTGTCCCTGCATAGGACAACCCCAAGAATCACATAGTGTGCCTGAGAACATTGTCCAAACAATTCTTGGACTCTCTCAGGCTAGTGCTGGGACCACTTCCCTGGGGTGCCTGTTCCAGTGCCCAACCACCCTCTGCGTAAAGAACCTTTTTCTATTATCCAAACTAAACCTCCCCTGACACAACTTCAGGCCATCCTCTCAGGTCCTGTCACTGGTCACCAGATAGAAGAGATCAGTGCCTGCCCCTCCTCTTTCCCTCACAAGGAAGTTGTAACTGCTGTGAGGTCTCCCCTCGGTCTTCTCTTCTCCTGGCTGAACAGACCAAGTGACCTCAGCTGCTCCCTCATAGAGCTTCCCATCTATCCTTAATGCTGCAGGCTTGTACAGCAGTATCCTTAGCATGTGCCTGCAACAGGATTAGGCCTCCTCCCTGCTGGGAGCATTGAGTCCTAAGGGTGGGCAAAGTTCCAGTGGGATCTGCTGGAGGTCCAACAGGTCAGAAGAAGTTTAGTAGACAGGCTGCGAGCTGCAGATCCCAAAAAACCCTGCATATATTGTTCAGCAATAGTAAATGTCTCAAGTCATTTCAGTTCTTGACTCAGAATGATAAGACAGCCTCTGGCCACCTGTCATTAACCCATAGCCTGCTCATCACAGGTAGAACAGGGATTAGGCCTCAGTGAAATCCTTTGGTAGCCAGCGCTCTGAAGTGCCTAGACGTGATGAAAGGCCAAGGGCAGAGGAAAGCTGAAGTCCTAGCTCCATCAGCTTCAAAACTCAGGGTTATCCCAAAGCAAACAGGATTTGAAGTGTCTAAACTTTTCCCTAGGCACTGCAGACAACTGTATGTATCACTGTCCTCACATCAAGCCCTAGGGGTTGCCCTGTTGATGCACATTGGCAGTGGGAGTTAGAAGAGACTTCATGAGCAGGCACAGACAGCCGCAACCAGGAGGAAGCTTGTGCCCAAATTACCACCTCATTAAGGTTTTCTGCTAGCCCTGCTCTCACTAAACTAGGCTGGGTCAGGCTTGATGCCTCTAAAGTTGTCAAATGGGTCAATAAAGTCAAACCCTACGAATTCAAAATCGGTACTTGTCTTCAAGGTCGGTGGAGTCATGTTTGTTCAGCAGAAGGACATACAGATTTTCCCACTTTTCCAGTTGGATATGGACTCTGGAGTTTTATGCTACCTCCCTCTTAGGTAGAAGTGTCTTTCATGTAACCTGATACTCTTCTTCGAGGATATTTTCTTGGTCACATCCATAGATCTAGGCCTATGTAAGACATCTTAAAGGTATTCAACTCATCTCCACTGAGTATCTCTAAATTTGCATTTGCACTTGATATATTTGCATTTGCACTCAAGTTATATTAATTTTTGGACAAAGGGCACATCAGACAGTATATCACTAAACAATTTTTTTCCCCACAAGCCTTCATTATCTCTCAGTCCTGAAAGAAGCAGTCTGCAAAATAGAAAAGCTTTTAGATAACTTTTCCTGAATAATTTCTGTCCCTTTTCAGTTTTGCCTGTGGCACTTTATCCTGGCTTTCAGAGTGGGGATAAAAATACAGGAAAAAATATATCATTTTCAAATGCCTGTGGGGAAAACAAATGGCATTTGAAACATGTTGTTTTAAAATATAACTTCCTACCTGTAGTCTTTTGTTTTTTCTGGAAGTGTCTAGGATCCTTGATAGCACTTGAGTTCTTAAAAACTCTTTAGAAACTTACTCAATGGAAATAAATCAAGATAAGGAATACATATGGTAACAATACTGTCCCCTGCTTGGTTTCAATTTGTTCCAGCTGTTTGCATGATGGTGAATTGCAAGGCCAGGAACGCTCTGTTCATGACCATGTTACTGAAAGCGGCACACAGACCACTTGGGCAGCTCACTACCTCCGTGCGAACAGGTCAGGTAACAGAGAAGTCAGCACTCACCTTGCGGCAATCAAAATGGTTACTTTGGTATAACAGAGGAAAATCCAGCTCCTCCAACTCCTTGAGGCCGCCATAAGAAAAGGTCATGATCAGCAAACAAAAAGAAAATAATATCTGGGTGTTCAAAGTCTGCCTGAAGTTTGATTTCTCTGCCAGAAAACCCAGCACTAAAGTTTAAGATAACATTTAGAGGGAAACAGATGTACTTGGGTTGTTTATCTGAAATAACTCCTCATAGCTCATAGCCCAGCTTTGTAAAATCTTCTTCTAACTTGAACATTTAGTGTGGTCACTCCTTACAGCAGTAATCATTAGTGATGCACCGACAACCATCCCAAGGAAGATATACTTCACAGTCCTGCTTGTAACTGACAGTAAAAAAAGCTGTATAAGTGTATGAGCTTACATACACTATGTTGAATTCCTTATTAAATAATGGTATTAAATTCTTACACAGCGCTTAGTGTAGAAATCTTATTGCTAGATCTCTACATAATGTCCTATCCCTTCCCTCAGTGATACTCTCTGAAACAGAAACATCACCTGCTGTGTAATGCATAGAAATATAAGGGCACTATTGTCAATAACCACAGCTTAAATAAATGGCTGAGGATATGACTATGCTCATTCCTTCCCTTATTTCTCTGTAGACCAGTTGTCATGGGAGGAGAGGGAGTGTGTGTGGCACCTGAAGTTCTCATCAGTGGGGCAGAATGCTTGGCACTCAAGGTTATCACCTGCTGATGTCTTTCTGGGATTGCCCAGGTATGAAAATTATATTTAAACATACCTTTAACAACCCCACCCACTGCCCTGTGTGCATGTTTCCTATCTCAGAAGTCCTTCAGGCTGCAATAAAGTTAAAACCAGGGTTAACTCTGCTGAAATTACTTGTGAGATTAGCAGAGGCAAAGCCTAAGTTGGAACAATTTTTGTGTTAGAAAACTGGGAGTCAGCATACAACTAACATCACAGCCTGGGGGGGATGGCAGCAGAGGCCAGGATTCAATGGAATCAGCTCCAGAACTGCCAATGGGTTGTATGCTGGCACCTAAATTTCACACTGTCTCCCTTGCTCCTGCAAAGTGAGGAAATCCTGTTTCCAAAACCCCTCTACCCAATATCCCCATATTGCTGCATCACCCATTGGGGCAGGTGGCATGTGTGCAGCTGTTGCTACTGAAGCCCCCTTGGAGAGGGGCAAGGGAGCTCTTTTTGCTCTAACTGCAGCTTGTTTTCCCAGGAAGCCAGAGCAGAATAGTGGGGAGCTCTGATGGGGAAGTGGATATCATGACAAATTTGTGGCACTGCGTTCTCCTGGGCAGTGAAACTATAAGGACAGCAGGACATGTAGGCCTGTCCCTGGTGGTGCCCATGAGCATATGAGGACAGTGTGTTACTTTCCCTCCTTTCTGCCCATTTCTACCTGCTGCACTGTAACTGCCCAGCCTAAACCATGTGATCTTCCAGGCTGATGTTGTCTTTCCTGAGGTCTTTGCATTGTACACGCAACAAGGGGTATCTTTGCAGTCTGGCACTGCTGTGGTATGGATGCTCTATTGAATCCTCAGGATTTTCAGTCCTTCTCTGGATCTAAGTGCTGCATTCACGTTGTAAAATAAATTGGAAAAAAGCATTGCAGACGTTTAAGGCTACCCTTGTAATCTTCCTCCAAATTTTTCATGGTAGAACAAATAAATTATATCAATATTTGAATATGATCAGAGTGTAGAAAGGTTGTGATTTTTTATCTGCCACTGGGCATCAGGGATTGTGGAACCTTGTGGCTGTGAGCTGGGGTGCAAGAGTAGGTCTGCAGTGTTGGTGGCATCAGAGGAATTCTTACACAAGCTTCAGATGGAAAAACTGAGATCAGGTGTATTCTGCAGGGAAATCTGTGCTCCCTACATGTTTTTAGGTTTTTTGAACAAAAATTTAGGATAATGAGAAAAGGTTTAAGGGGGGCTATAACCATGAGTACCATCCCTGGTCTGCTGTTCCATGTACGTGGCACACAATGGGTAATGGCCTAAAGAGACCTGACCAATCCTCTAAGCTAAATCTCTAGTTCCAGGTTAAAATAACATTTGTCAGATCCAAGTAACAGTAGAACTTCCAGGGACTGGAAATTATGCTTCTTATTCCTGCTTTGTAAGGGAGACTTGATGGGTGAATACAAGAGATGGGGCACCCTGTGTCCAGCTGGGCTCCCTGCCCACGGTGTGAGCACTTACTAACACAGGCTCACGGCTCACCAAGACAGTCTCAGGACTCACTAAAACAGTCTCAGATCTCACTAACACCATCTCAGTACTCACTAAGAGTCTCTGAGAGAAGCTGTGATGGCATCCTCTGAGCAGCCTAGCGAAAGGCATCACCAAGCAGAGGCCTGCATGAACTCTGTTGCAGCTGCAGAACAAGCCCCTCCTCCCCATGCCCTCTGTGCTCAAGGCACAGATCAGTGTAAGTCAAGACAATGCTCAGCCAGGGAAGCATGGATCTCCCAAACAAACACTTGTCCTTTTATTTGTTTGTGTGACCATATTTGTTGGATCTCTTCCTTACCAACTAGCGTCTGAAGTTCAAGAGACACTGTATCTTTGTTTTTCTCTGCAGCTGTGAACGATGATAAACATGACAAAGTGATGACCTAACATCTAGGGCTAGGTCTTATGGAAAACCTGCATTTTTCCTCATTGCTGTAGGAGACAGCAAAAGTGCATGGTCCTTCTTGACATGAGATATTGTAGCTTGAGAGGATCATCTTGAGCAGTCTCTCTCCTCACGGGGCAATTGCCTTTCCCGGGATGCTGCTGCTTACATCCCACAGCACCAGCATTCACATGCTCTAAAGCAACAAGGTATAAAAATAGTTTGAAAGCTGGCCAGGGATGACGGCCAAGAGCTGTGAGGAGGAGAAAGCTTTGAACTGCTCTGTAACTGAAGCAAGGTCTCCACCTTCTCAGAGGAAGGGGGTCTTGGAGCTGCCTGATGAAGGGGACAAGCACTCAGTGGTGCACAGCAGCACTCGGCAAGCAGCCCTGCCCTGTTCCTCACACCCAGTGGTTTCCAGAGTTGCCTCATTATTTCATTTCAAGAGTGAAATCTGATTAGATTTAAAAAACAATCAGTAAAATTGAAAACACTCCGATTTTCCATCTGTGGGAAGCAAACCCTTGGGTTTCAGTGTTATCCTATGGAGAATGCAACTGCAGCTGGCTGGGTTTTCCCCTCCCACCAGGACAGGAGCAGGCTGTGGACCTTCCCCGGAGCTTGCCTGGGCGCTGCTGCAGGAAGCCTGCATTAATGGACACACTTTGTCCACAGTGACCATGAGGTTGTCAGTGTCCCATCACAATTCCTCAGCTGAAGGCTTTTGGCCATGCTCTTGTGTTACTGAAGTCAGCAAGAGCAATGAAACCAATTCAAGTAGGAACAGAATTTGGCCTGACAGAAGCAAACAGAAAGGCTGAGACAATGAGCCCTCTCAAATGCTCAGAAATAATCTTCCAGCTGATGGGCATAAAACAGTATTTACAGAAAAGGCCAAAGCTGATTTTCCATAACTCTCCTGCAAGGCAGCCTTCTTTCTGCTGCTTGTCTTATAAAAGCAGGGAAGCCAGCATTCACAGCACTGCTAATATAAAATAAATCAACAGATTGGAGGCAGCTTTCCAAACGGACAACTGTGTTTATTAGTGTAAAATCACTCTGTAATGAAGATTTCCCCATTTCTTTGTTTTATGTTTATTATAGCTGTTCCTCTGTTGCAACAAATAAAATTGACATGAGGATTATTAGAGTCAAAGGCAGACTTGGATTTTTTTTTAATGTGCTTGGGGTAACTAACACAACAGACAGCAACGTAGCGGGAACTGCAAAGGGAGTAGTTGTTTCATGTTACAAGGCAGACCAACACAAATTTATGTGGGTAGTTTCCTGGGAACTGATCCAAAAAGAACCTTAGATGTCACCATCCCCAGCTCCACAATGCTGAAGTTTCATTGTCTATTCCCAGGGCATAATCTCCAGCCACAAATTAGGTTCATAGCACTGGCAGAAGGAGGATGCAAAGCAGGATGCCACAACTCAATACTGAGCACTGCAAATGATCAGCCTTAATGGAAATGAGCCCCCAAAAGTCTTTATTTAGGCACTGAAAATAGAAAACACATATTAGCAAACACTTTAAATATATATGAATAAATGTTTATAAGTTGTTTCCTCATCAAGAGATGCTGATCAACCTTGTACTTCTGAAAAAGTGAAAAGTATGCGAAATATATTATGTAGAACTTTCTGACATCAATAAAGGGCTAAAGTATATAAGCCTTTTCCAGGGTTTTAGTAATCAGCTCATGTTAACAGCTCGAAGCAAAATAACCCATCTGGTTGTTACTCTGTGGTAAATACCCTGGGGCAGCATATATTGGTTTGTTAGTAAGCAGTGGAAGTGCAGAATCAGAAGGCTGATTTTAAAAATTCCACATTCTGATTAATCAGAGCATTTTGTTAACTGCATGCTACATGGTAATATGAGTTTGAATATAGGCAAAATAAAGACCCCCCATAACATGCATTCTGCAAGAAATAAAGTATGAAGACCTGCCAATACTGAACCTTAGCTGTGTTTGCATACTGCAGTGCTGCCAAAGGCAGCAGTGTGAAAATCTGCAAGACCCACATTAATCCCTGGTGTTATTCAACTCATTCTGGTGGAGATACAGCTGGGATAAGTTGGTCTCAATGGGGATAGACAGAGCAGCCTGTCAAGAGCAAAATCAGTGTACTGCTCCCAGGAGAAGAGCAGATACCAGCCTGCAGCACAGGAGTTGGTAATGCTCTGGTTTTCCCATGTGAAAGTGCAAACCATTCCCAACAACTGGCTGACCCACACAGCTTCGTATCAAGTTGTAGGGTGGTTTCCAGCCTTAATGCTGTCTGGCTACAAAACTACAAAACAAGAATAGGGACTTAGGTGGCCAACCAGGAATATGAGAATGAAGCAAGAGTGGTGATATTCTCCTGAATACATTTTTCCCTCCTCCATGTGCATTTGTGGTTTAATTTCTCTAAATAATACTTGTCTTTGCATTTCATAGTCTGACAGATTCTAAAGGAAAGCAAATCCTTTGTGAAAGCACATCCCTTCTAGTGCTTTCTCCTTACACAGACTGCCTTATGGTCCCAGCTCCCTAGCAACAGATGCAAGATGCCAGTTTTATTCCTCCAAGTTTCATGGAAATTTAAGCCCTTGATCCCACATATGTACATGCATTTGACTACCTGATCTTTCTACACAGTCCTAACAACCCATGTCTGTTGCTTCCATGAAAAAGGTGATGAACTACGAGGGAAAAAGTCTCAAAGCTGCTTTGAATTGGTACGTCCTCACAGTTTCTTCAGTGGTTGGATAATTTACCCAGAGAGCCAGTGAAGCTTATGCATTGCAGACCTATGCTGGCAGATGCTTCCAGCCTTGAAGTCATCCACTCCAAATTCCTGCTGTAGCACAGATAAATCAGTCTATGAATTTCTAATACACCTGTCATGCAGCATTGGACATACCACAACATTTGTGTCAGTGGGAGACATCAAACCTTTCCAATGCATCTCTGTTGTGTTCTGCATTGGGATGAGCTAGCAAATGTCAGAGCTAGGACTTAGGGCCGTGGTGTAGTTTCAAGTATGTCTTGCTTGTAGTGGGGCATTTTACAGGGTATTCAGTTAGTTTGACATGTTGCTGTAGGAGTCCCTGGCAGAGAGGCAGCAGGAGCAGTAAGGCTTATCTGAAGGGAAGTCAGATATTGCACAGCCCAGTCGGCTGTGTTTCTCAGAAAATGTGTTGTTGTTTAGCTGATTGCCATCTTGGAGAGAGAGAGAGAGAGAGAGAGAGAGTGCAAAAAAAAGGACAGAAGTGTGTGGGAAAGAAAACAGTGTTGATATCAGACATTTGGTATGAGAGCTAGCTCTGTACTTGACTAACTTCATCTGTGTGCTGCTGGGAGTTTGGGTAAAACTGACATGGGTTTGAATGAAGAAATTTGGACAAGGGGACGAAATGAAGTGCAAAAGAAATATAGGCTGAGTTTCAAGACCTAATGTTTAAGTGTGAGAGGATTTTTTAAAAACAAAGACATCAAAAAAGAACAAAATGTCCCAATTTTTCCAGCATCAGTGTGCAGTCAGACAATATACTAAGGAAGGTGCTGCCTCATCCCCTGCCCTTTTCATGCCCATGAGCACCTCAGAGTCAAATCTCAGGAAGAAGTGAATCCATGCACATGCACTACAGATGCATATGGTCACATAACAGGGAAAGGCAGATGGGCAAGAGGGCTGGGACTTCACTGGGTGAAGCCTGGGTCAGCTCACCTCAAAGTGAACTGATCTATGCTGCCCTGCAGTGAGCCACAGGCTCTGTGATCAGTGTTTGCAGTGTAAAACAGATGCCAAAAAGGAATTCAGATCACTCTCACCTAGAGCAAGATACTGTCCAAAGAGCACATCCTCCTCTATCAGGAACTCAGCCTCTACATGCAGCATCGTGTCTGAAATCAAAGATCTTAACATGAGGAGGCAGGTGCCAGCTCTAGATGTCTGTGCCACTCAGGCAATTAACTGACAAATATAAACCAGATCTCCACATTTCAAAGCTCATTTGCATTGCTCCTGAGACAGTCTGTCGGAAAAAGATGCAATTAGGTTGAAGCCAACAAGATTTATGCGTTGGGGGGGGGAAGAAAAGAGAACAAAAAGCGAATCTGTCAAACACTCTAGGAGAGTGGCAGCACTGGCATGAGCATCCTTTGCAGGAGAGCAGTCAGCAGGGGTACATCAGCCAGGAGAGAGGTACAGAGCTCTTCCCCCCACCTCCAAAGTCAGCAGGGAGGGGATGGTCACAGCGATGAGCGCTGAAATGCTGCCAGCAGCCTTGGTGGGAGGCTGCTGCTGGCAGTCAAGCTGCTACGTCGCCAGCCCAAGCTGCCATCCATCCTCGGCCACATGAGTCAGGCTGTACGCACCGCTCAGCCGATCCTCTGCCCCTTGCAGAGCTCAGTTTCTGCTCATCATGGATGATGCGCGTGGGCAGGAGAGTCCTGAAGATGTAGCCCTCCAGATAACATTCCTGCTCTAAATAGGAAGGTTGTCATTCCTCGACCGTGCGCAAGCTCAGCAGCCATCACAATAAATGAACCTGCAGATCAGATATCTGAGATATACCTCCCTCACTTTTGCTTACCTACCTTAAACAGGAAGGTGCCAAAATCTTTATGGCTCTTTTCCCCCAAAAATGGGAAAACTCGAAGTAGAGGGCATACCTCTTCTTCAAGAGTAAAATCACTACAGTAAAGTCAGCTCTTTAGCATTCCACACTAAGAAGAATTGGAGATATTGTGAGATTCATACTTGTGAAAATCAAAAATAAGGCTTTGCCTTGAAAACCACACTTAAATCTGCTCTGTGGTAAAAAAGATTGCAATAATTACATGATTAAAACATTTTAATGGTTGTTGGAGATTGCTCAATTGGCAGGGGAAAACACATTCCCTCTTCCCAGATTTTTTCTTTTGGCACCACTCTGACAGGAGCTAATGGTATCTGAGCAGTTCACTTTTGAGTCTGGTCCTTTATTTGCCACTGGGCAGACATTTCAGCAGGCTGTTAATAAAAAGCACTCCTGTATTCACTCTCCGGGCAGGACGGAACTGGGACAGCCCTGGAATTCTGCCCTTCTGCTACAGGCAAGGCCAAAGCTAGGCCATATAGCTATATTTTAACCCAGATAGGCAACACTGTCAAGAGTCCTCTCGAACAACTGAGCCTCGACAGCCAATGTATTTGCATGTGAGTTAGCAGTAGACAAAAAGAAGTGATCACTCTTGCCTTTGTCATGCTGGCTCCACTCCACAGTGGTTGCATGGCCCTAAGGCTTGCAGCCTTGACAGTGAGCTGTTTCTACATCCTCTTAAATGCTACCTTTTTGAGGCTTAACAGCTGCAACCGACCCAGTCATTCCTTATAAGAATACCTCCGGTAGCACTGTTTGCAGACAGGGACCCAGAGCTGCCCAGAAGTGCGCTGGGACCCCCATCTCCGGCAGCAGCACTGGAGTCCTTGTTTCATGCTCTCTTCATTTCCCAGTAAGTCTCAGTATTTAATTGGCCTTTGGGTCTCTCTGTGGATGGAGGTGCTCTTTCCATGGACCTCTCTGCTCAGACCCCATCACCACACACACAAACTGGGGATTGTCCTGCCCTCCATATGCACCACCTCACAGCGTGACATAAGCAGTTTGACTCACAATCTAGACAATTTATCTACAAGAATTTGATTTACTTTTTATTGACAGTCACTTTCATTAGATCCTCTTTCAGTTCCTAACAGTCTGCCGTCATTTTAATACCCTGAACAACTCGGTACTGGCAACAAATGATAACTCAAGGCTCCCTTCCCTCTCCAGATAATTTATGAACACATCAAAGAACCCAGACTTGGCACAGATTATTAGCACAGGTAAAATACCTACACAGCTCCTTTGATGACTTCCCTCCACTGAGGAAAATGACCATTTACTTGCATTTGTAATTTTCTACAATTCAGCCAACTATTTGGTTTGATGAGGATCCTACCTCTTGTCCCCTGGTTACTTAGTTTTCAAAAACTCTATGAGAAGATCGTAGGAAAACCAAAGAGACAATGTCACTGGCATCACATATTAAGTGATGTCACCAAGATGCACTGAGAGGCTTATTAAGCGGAACTTCCCTCTCAGAAGCCAGGTTAAACCTTTAACATTTGCCTGACTCTGTCCAGATGTTCACTAACACTATCCTGTTCCACAGTCTGGGTTAATCTGCCTGGCACAAATGTAAGGGTTGTCATTCCCTACATTCCTCCACACTGTTCATCCCTTTTACATATAATTACAGGTACATTTGCCTCCCTCCAGCCTTTAAATGCCAGTCAATGAGTGCTAATTGTTACCAAATATTTGAATAAAATTCTATGTCAGATTTCATTAATATTAATTACATTTGGAATTTCAGACCTCTGATTCTATGGTTAAGATTTTTCAGGATGTAGAGTAAACTCATACAGGTGCGGGATTTCACTAAGGACTCAGTTTTACCCAGAAGCATGAATTAATTATCAATTCACATGATAAGCATACATATGGCTTATTTGCCTAGCCATTCAAGTTGTTAGGCATCCAGCAGGACTTCGCTTGCACACATGCTGTCAAGCATGAGCTAACACATTCATTTACTGAAAAATCCATCTTGCTATATTTCATTGTTCAGTACAGAGTGCTTTATGCATAGTTTATCTTGTACTTTCATTTTATTTATATCTCTTGTCCTCACTACTCTATTTTTTTCACCCCCAAAAATCTGTGTATGGAATGGTTATGTTGATGACATGTTGAAGTCTTGAAAGCAAAATTGTCTCATCCCCACTGAAACAAGCGGAATATTTGACAGAGATTTCAATAATGCCAATATTTTATCCAGATCTGCTCATTATTCCTGCTAGTAGTAAGAGTGTCAAAAATACCTTCCTTTGCAACCATGCTCCAAGGATAAGTGCTACCAGCCGTGAAGAACTTTCTGGGGATCAAGGAAGGAGCCCTGAGCTGGAATGCTGAAAGCAATGGCAAAAACTCACTCAAAGGTGACCAAACCAGTATACAAAATCCAGAGACAAAAGAAAGAAGCTTTAAAACACTATGAGATCTTTGGGCAAAAGTATAGCAAACCCAGAAAGTACTTCATGGATGGTAGTGAACTCAATAGACTGACTAGAAAACCAAAATCAGCACTACTGAAATACCAATATAGAAAGGATCTTGACATAACTTTAGGGGAAAGTCCACTCCTGATAAAGACAAGATTATGATGTGACAGATGTAGATAGAGGCTACTACCGTGTTCTCAGTATTGTCTGTGGCGAAAGTGTTCTCCAGACATAAGATTCCAACAATACTAGAAAATAGCTGAACAACCTGTAAAACACTCTTGGTAGTATTAGAGAGTAGAAACAAGCAAAGGAAAAAAAATATCCTCTGCCTTTATGTACTTTCTAACAACTATTTCTGTCAATAACTTTGTTTTTTGTGCATGATCAGTACAGCAAGACTTTGCTGGATATTGTATACTGCAAATCAGACAGGATTTGTGTGCATCTATTTGTGTACATTTCTGACTACCCAAATCACCCTTCACTCAGATATGGTCAACAGTGAAGTGGTGCTGAAGAAATCCTGCCCTGATTATATTCTTTCCTCCCTCCTTTAAGATACAGAAAAAAAATATTTTTTTAAGCATAGAAAATGTTCTTTTTCCAGTTCAGTCTAGATACTTGGTCTCTTATGATTGCTTTTAGATGGAACTGATTTTTGTGCTAGATTTAAGTAGGAAAAGTAGACATTTCAGAGCAGGAAGAACAAAGAAAAGGGTTCATAACTACGGCCTTCTGTAAGCAGAAGTATAGATCAGTTACCAAAAATTAACATGAAGGAATCAGAGCTAAATGCCCAGGTACCAGTGAGTTCTGTGAGAAGTCAGGTGTCTACTTAAGTTTCCCCAATAAAAAATAAAGACTCAAGCTTCCCAAAACAAATTTCCTTTGTATGTGCCCCAGACAAGCAAATAAAGGGAAGCATGTGGGACATTGTGAAATAATTCTGAAGTCCTGCATAAGACTGAGTTTATTTTTATTAGCTATTCTTCATGTAAGCTGTTGCGTCTCAGGCACCTCACCTCAGACATTCCTGGCAGACATGGCTCACAGTGCTATCCTCTGATTTATTTATGAAATCCACTTCATGATAGCAGAATCATTTTCCATGGGGAATTGTCATGCCTTTGGAAATGGGACAGAAGACTCTGAAATTTCACCTGAGGTATCCTGTCACTGCCCAGCTGTGGGCTGCAGTCCAGTCATGTCATCCCAAAAGGAATTGTGTGCCCATTGTAACATCCAAAGCAAATTTATCTTGGATACAACTCCAAAGCTATCAATCAAATTGATCTAAATCAAAGTCCGCTCCCATATTTCCATGAACATTGTCGGTTAAAAATAATTTCTTACAGTTTGATTAATTCTAAGCTTTCTTTCCATGAGAATTCACAGTTAATTAAGTGGTAAATGTGTCCTGCTGCAGTCTCCTTTGGGAAGAACCCAGTGCTGTGGGCTGATGGAGAAGAGGCAGCTGTGTCACTAAAATCCTGCCCTGTAATATAGCCAGTGTGAAAGCAGGACAAACACATTGAACAAGCTCAAATATTGGACCAGATTCCCTTAGGGAAAAGGGGGACATTTCTGTGAGATGCAGACACTCACCTTGGCTGGCTTTGACCCGAACAGGCGGCAGAAGGAAGGACATGACCGTGAGCAGAGAGCATCTCCTGCTAGTGCCTCTGCCTCTTCTAAGAGTTCATCCAACTGGATAACCACTTCTTATCAAACCTTCCGAGGCTTAGGCACTTAATAAGTTTAGTCGCAGAGAGGGTGTGAAGTTTCAGAAAGCTCAGAATCTGTTTATTTTCTTCCTCCTTACATTTCACTCACACATGTCCTTCTTCCCAAGCTGCAGCCAGGATCTGGAGCAGAGTGCCAGCCCAGCATGAGCGTGCACCCAGAGTGGAGAAAAACTTCAGAAACTTCTGATTAGCCAGGCAGCCATTTCATTTACAGACAGCAGTTGAGCATCATCCAGGAAAATGAGTTAACTGAAACATAATTAACTACATGTCAGCAGAGCAAACTGAATTAGTCTGTTGAGGAAATTAACAGGCACTCAGATACAATAGGGCTTCCGAAATGCCTGAAGAAGTCGAATAAAGGGACACAAAAACCAACTCACATTTCTAATTAGAGAAGAAAGTATGAATGAAGTACTAAGAAGTCCCAAATCTCACTCACCTTTCACATGCCCTTTCACAAAGGGATTTCTATCTGTGGGAACATTTCAGACACATCTAGAACTTGCTTAATCCAAAAGTCAAACTGTGTTGGCAAGTTAGCTCAAGTCAATTTGGGCAGAGGGGGGCCAGTTTCTGAGGCAGTCAGTCATGCACTTGAAGTAATACCGCGGGAGTTAGAAGATCAGCCATGCAGAAAAGCCAGCGAGCTCTGCACGGCAGCTCATCAAAAGATACTCAGAACACTCAGCAGTCAATCCTGATGCTGAAATCCAGGCTCAAGTTTCAGCTTCAAGTAAATTCAAAGTTCACAAGTGGGGATATTTTCTCACAGGTAGCAGTAAACCTCTTTACTCTGCCTTCATGATCCCAGGTCAATTTTTTTGCCTCAGATAATTAGACCCAATGTGAGGCTGAGGGACTGTAAAATAGGGCACATCCTGGAAAATACCCCAGGAGCTCTGCATGGCTGCCAGAGCTTGCGTCTCCCCCAGCCTCCCACCTGAGCTGCAAACCTACTTTGGGCATTTCTGCAACCTGTGTTTTACTGACCTGGGACCCCTTTCCCTCCAAGTCTTTCAGCCCTCCTTGGTCAAGGAGGTGGCACGGGGCAGCCCCAACTCTACAGCTCTCTTGCTCAGGGATGAGCACTGTGTGGTCTCCTAGGAATTAAAACCCTTTCCAGCTTCAAAGGTAAACACAAGGATACTCTTTCTATCAGTTCTGGTGGATATTGGAGGTGTCTTCAGGGCCAGACACTTTTCTCAGGCAGAAGCTCTTAATTCCCAATATATTCCAAGTGCTTCAAGAGCCACGACATGGCCTTTTACACGCTCACGCCCTCACTTTCCAAATATAAGCAAAGACCCAAAGCTTCCTCAGAGACCTCCCTGGCTGTAAAACTCTGACTTCACAGTCACGTGTGAATGGCCAGGGGAACTTAAGTTCCCCTCCTCACTTTTATTCATAAAATCATGTTTGCTATTACTTCTGATAAGAGAAGAAAAATCAACTTTCCAAACATAAATGGAAAGCAGCACTCTGTTTTTCTGACATGTTTTGCCACAGTCTCAGGTTTAAACCAGACCCGGATGGCCATGCTTGTTATTCTCCTGTGGGCAATGAGGAAGCAGTTTCTCAAGCTACAGATGTAAACTGGAGTGATTCATTGTGCTTTACATGCCTCCTGTGCTTTTCCTAGCCAATTTAGGTAAATACAGTATCAGAAATCAGGTTCTGTATGAACAATTGTGACAATTACTGCTAAGAGCCCCATCACTTTTTACTTCATTTAATATTCTATGTAATTATGTTAGTCATAAAGAAAGTCATTCGGTATTAATGTGGATGTCACATGCCTGTCCACGGAAACCCCAGCAATAATTAATGCTCCATTAACACCTTAAGTGTCTTGTTATTATTTATTCATTTAGCATTAAAATTAATGCGGCTGTTTAAGGGAGGAAGGAGTCAAGATATATTGTATGAATTTTTTTTTTTTTTTTTTTTTTTTTTTTNTTTTTTTTTTTTTTGTGAGTGTATGACCACTCTGTTCCTTCAAGAGCCATGAGACATTGGTTTAGTGACAAATGCCAGTGGGTCTGTAGCCTTAGCTATACTCTGCTCCCTGCCTGCTGCTGTGCTATAAATAGCTCAAGCTCCAACAGAAGATACGCAAGACACTTCAAGAAAACACCAGAGGAAAATCAGGAGATGATGTCTGGCAAGCCTTTTGGCAGAGAGACCAAAGACCCAGGAAAATTTCATTCTGTTCCTATCTCTATCACAGTTCCAGATGTCTGTGTACAGGCCATGCAGAGTGAATCCTCACCCCGTCAGAAGGTCAGGCTTTCAGTTCAACAGAGAGCATGGGGTGCCTTTTGTTTTCTTGTTTCTCTGTGGCCAGAGACCCAACATGAAATATTTTGTTCAAGCATAATATAATTTTTTTTCCACTTTTTTTTGATCCACCAAGAAAAAATTGTTTTTCTGAAATCAGTAGGATCTTCTCTGTGTTTTGATTTTCCCTTTAGCTGCTGGAAAAAGTCAACCATTGTCTGGGTCCAGACTTTGTTACTGCATTTGAATTAAACATCTCAGGCGGTTGTTCAGAGCCTAGTGGATTATCCTTGGCAGGTGGCAATTGTGATCTGCCCAGGGTCACAGAAAAGGAAATCTGTGGCTGCTGGCAGAGAAGCTCCCTCTGCAAACTATGGTACATCTGGGATGAGGATTCAGGTCTTCCACACCCTACTAGTGGTCTCATCCCCCTTGCCCAGCTATCTTGAACATGAGGGCTGCTGCCAGCTCTGCATCCAGAGCAGAGTCTCTCTGTTTCCCTGCTTCTGTAATGGTTGTAACTGATTTTCCAGCTATTACCATCATCAACAACTCTATTAACAAGAGACATCTAGGCAAACAGCAATTCCCCTTATGGCTGAGTTTAATACAGCCTGGAGTTCCCCAGCTGAGTCTGGGCTGAATGCATCGAATGCGTCCTTCTCACATCACAACTCCAAAGACCTTTTTCTTTATTTCAAAAGCAACAGGGAGCTTTGCATGCGGCATGAGCCTCAGTCCCCAGTTAAACTATCCTGTTACTGGTTGTTAAGTATCCTGTTAAGCTGTTACTGGCTTTCAAAAGTGGATCTGTCAGAAGCGAGGTTGTTGTATTGAGATCTACCAGCAAAGAAAAGAAAACCCAGCAGTGCCCAAGGAGATAGACTTCTCTTTGACACCCTTCCCCATCCCACACACCNAGGACCCACAAAATCAGCTCTGGTCATCTGTAGCCAGAGCTGTGCCTGACACGCTGCCTCGGTGCCAGAGCTAGCCCGGGTGAGCAGAGAGACACTCTCTGAAGGCACCGCGACATATATATGTGTGTGTGTGTGTGTGTGTGTGTATTTCTGTTCACACAGGGTAGCTTTGTAGTAATTAATTCTTGCCACTCACTGCAAAGCCTCAGTTATATTAACCAGAGCCATATGTTTTCTGCACATGCTGAAATGTCATATATTTATGCTGCTTTTATAATTTTCCTTCCTTGCAGGAACAGGATGTGTTGCCTCCTTTTTTCCCTACACTTTCTTTTTCTTCCTCTCAGTATCATCTGCTATGGCTTCTCTGAAAGAAGCAGCTCAAGCAAAAGGGGTACTCCTTGCACTCCTGCCAAGATACGCTGCCCAGCCCTTGGTTTGAAAGGCATTTCTAAGAGGAACTGAGGGCTCACCTCATGTATTTCCATCCAAAGTGTGCACTACTGACGTTCATCATGTGCCCAAGCTGCCTGACCATGGCACATGACTTGTGTGGCTTGGTAGGGGGTAGCTTGGCAGATGGGCCAGGCAGTTCATCACTACCCACCACAGGAACTCTCCATGCTGCTTTTCCTTTTATCCTAGATATTGCACTGAGATTGCTGCTATAAAAAAACCACAAACAAAACCCCAAAAAACCAAATACAACAAGGTGCATACAAATTGCAAATAAAAAGTTAAGGGTGGCATCCTTCAGCGCTCCATGGAGAGTAAAGGGCCATTAGCCTCCTTAAGGCAAGGAAAATAAGTTTTTTGTGCTCCCATTTTCCTCTTTACTGCAACAAGTCTTCATGAGTGCACACACCTATCTGTGCCTTGGAAACCTTGCTTTGAATTACAGCTTCACATTACAAGGAAAAGGTGTCAGCTTGTGAAGTGTTTTGCTGCCTTTCTTCCACAAAGGAGGCCCCTTGCTAATTCATCCTGCATCTTTACAACCAGAGGAGACAGCACAAGGAACCTGGGTCTGAACTCCTCACCTCTGGGTCTGATCCTCATGGTCCCTCCCAGGTGTTAAATTCTCCACTATACTCCTCTATCCTGGGTATAATTCTCAAAATCAGTAACTCCTTCCTCTCCATTTCCCCTTCATGGGCTATACTTACCCACAGCACAGTAAACCCACATGTTTTGGATTCTCCATCACTGCACGATTTTCTCTGGAGATAAGTGCTTTCAATTTTGCAGCTTCCTTCCTTCTGAAAATAGGGGGCTGGATTTTCTCATCAGTCATCTACTTGTGGCAAAATCAAAGATATTTCACTGAACCATGTGGACATGGTTTTCACTGACTCTGTGGGCTGGTTCCCAATCTATGTCAGCGTAATAGAGATTAAAAGCAGGCCTGGATGGCCAGTGACCGTTGACACTGATGGTCCTGCACTGTGTCATGGTAAGGTCAGGACAGTCCTTATCTTTCTGCTTTGATGTGAAGCACTGAGGATTCATAGTAGTTATCCTAGTTTGGGTCTGGATTTGGATCTGAGTCTGAATTTTCTGTCAGAAATTCAGGATTCAGACCTAGATGGTGTTCTGTCATAGTAGATCAATTGCAAGCAGGAAGTTGTGCAATATAGAGGAGCTGAAAACAAATCAAGAAGTAGAGAAAGTGGCACTCATCTGAAGGGATTTTATATTTAACATAAAGACTTAGGGATGATGTAAGATTATTGAACACCTGGCTGGTGAATATTTCATTGACTGAAGACTCACAATTGATTAATCCCTACCAAATTTGTTTCTCTTTTACAAAGCAACAGCAAATACAGATATTTGAAGAGTCTTTGCTTATAAGCCTTATAATGGGTCTTTCAAACTGTCTGGCCATGTTCCTGATTCAGCAAGCATTTAAGCAGAAACTGGATTGAATTTTCACAAGTAAAACTCAATTTTGCTCACATTTTAATCCCCACCTCATGCCCAGCCCCCAAAAAAGAAAAAAAAAAAAGGGAAAAAAAAAAGGAAAAGAAAAAGGGAGAGACCCTGAGAGATACTTAAGCTACTTGCAAGCCAAGAAATAATGCTGTTGTGCCATTGATCTGATTTCCCACATCCTCTTCCTGAGAATCAGTCCCCCTTCTAGAAGCCGTTGGATAATGGCTCTGAATTTCTGAGTGAAGCTTCCTACCTGTGAAAAACAGTTGCTAATGGAGTTTGACTGTCAGGAAGTCAGAAGACAGATGTTTTGGGTAAGGAGTCATGACATGAAAGACGAAAGGATCACTACTAGGGCATCTGTTACCCATCTCAGAAAAGGAAGAAAGAAAGATTACTGAAGCATTTATACAGGAGCTCAGGAGCTCCTGGGGACTTTAATTACCCATACATCTGCTGGGTATGATGTTCCTCAATCCTAAATGAAAATCATTCTTTTATTCCAGATAGGACCACTTTATTGCGTAACAAATCAAAAAAAGAGTGAATGTTTTCTAGATCAGAGGGAGGAAATGATACAGAGAGAGGAATAAACATAAATATTTTAGGAAGATAGGTGGGTCTGTAATGTTGATGGCAGCTTTCTTGAACTGGCTCCATATAGGACAGTTCTGGGAGTGCACAATATCACAAAGGGGTTGGAGAGTGAAAGTGCACATGGATGAGAGTCAACAGGCCAAGCGAGACAAGCATTCTTCCTGTCTAGGTTCTATTCATTTTACACTATAAACTGTCCTCAGATTGCAATCTTTTAAAAATGAATTGGCTACCTGAGATGCTTGCTAAGTCATTTGAGCAGCTAAACCAAACCAATATTCAAAATAAGTCACTGAAATGAAATGACACTCAAAGAAATATATAACTCATGTTGTGCATTGCTGTTCCTTGATCCAGGGAATGTAATGTGTGTAATACCAGAGAAGTGGTGTCTGAACCCATTTCAACACAGATGCAAACTTTTTTTTAAAAAACGTGTTTCTTAAAAGGTTGTCTAAAATGCACTTTTTGGATCTTTTTTTTTCTTCTGCTGGTACTTCGGTTAACTGTAGTGTATTTACAGTCAAGCACCACAAATGAGTTCCAAAGTTAGATCTCCCCCTAAATACAGGCATAGCCTCAGTGCCTCATAGGAAAGGAGAAAGCTACAAGGACTATCTGGAATGCAGCATCTTTCTAAGGAATTGCCAAGCCTGGTGTAGTGTGTGTCAATACAATAAGCAGTCAGGCTTGCTTAACTGTTCACTCAAACATGTGCCTTCTCTCAGCTCTACTGCAGTACAAAGAGAAGGAGCAGCCAAATCCAAGCAGGGGTTACTCTGTGAGGACTTCAGGCATGAAAGGTTAGAAAGCCTGCTCGGGGAAAAGAGAGACCTTTTGGGGTGAAACAGAGAAGTGCAATTTAAGCTAAAAGATACTAGCCTCAAACTGGGGTCTAATGGCGAAGCAACTATGTGTTAAATTTTTTCAGAGAAGCAACTGGAGATATCAGGCACCCTGTGGAAGACAAAAAAAAAGAGTTAAGGAAAATAAGATCAGGCTTTATAGACCCTGGGAAAACCAAAGTACCTAGAAGAAACAGTGAAGAAGGAAATTTAAGGAGAATAAAATGTGACTGAAACAGTGATCTGCTTCTTAAAAGGGTCAGGAAGTATAAGTGCAGAGACTTGGTCAAACCTGTGCCTGAGTATGATCTTTCAAAGACATTGAATCCTCTTTTTAACCCATCCCAAAGGATATGTGTGTTTTACTTGTACTTCTGACCCGTTATACTCTTATGGTGAGACCTTCATTCTGTGGAGGACTCGGCTAAGACATAACCTTACTGAGACAAGTGGAGCTGAACAAGTCAAGGATGGAGAATTAGGTATGTAACAATGCTTAACTTCCCTACAATGAGTATAGAGCAATTATGTCTGTTAATTAGATACCCTCTCCATGCATAATCAATCCTTGCTTGCATGGGAAGGAGCTGAAGGGCGCAAGCTGACAGACATCATCAGGTGAGCCTGCCTGGGTAGCAGCCTTGCAGGCCACGGGGCAAACCACTTGCTGAAGTCCCATGGAAAGGAAAGGCACAAGCACATTGCCAAGTGCTGAGCTCCAGACATACCTCATATCCAACCTCACCAGGAGCGTTCAAGGCGCTAGTAAAAGTCTGCGCCTTAACCAAGTGCTCTTCTAACAGAAGGGGGAAGGCTGTGTCAGCACCTCTGGGCATATCTGGTATACCCTTCTTGGAGAAAAACACTGCAGTGGGTGGTCTTGGGCATGGCTTTCCTTGGGCCTGACTTGCATGAAGCTTTTATATTTATTTGTAATGTTCTTTACGTATTTATTCAAAAGTCTAATGACATTTAAATGAAAAATCTCATGCTGATTAAAAGCAGGTAGGGGAATAGCTGGGAAAATGAAATGCACCATACATAATCAGATCCAGATGACATGCAGCCCAGGGTTTTGAGGGAATGAAGCTAATGAATACAGAGAACCTCTGGTAATTAGATTTGAACAGCCATGGCAAGGGAGAGGAGGGGGAGAAATGCAAACATGGTATAGATCTTAAAAGGGGGAATAAACAAGAAGAAAAAGAGAGTTATCCTAACACAGGCTCATAAAAAGCCCACATCACTGACTATAACTCCCAGAGGGGAGGACTGCAAAGTGTTTCTTCAGCTTTCATTTCAAACTTTCCATCATCTTTTCACTCCCCACTTCCACAGTTGTGCTCTTTTTTGTTTCCTCTCCTCCCCTTTCTCTGCATCCCACCTTCTGATTTTGCCCGCATCCTCCATTTTACTCCCTAGGAGATCTTTACTGTTTTTCAGGATGAAGAGTCCTTCCCAGACCATTCTTGATTCCCTTCCAAGGTACAAGCTCTCCATCCTGCTCTATGTAGTTACCTAAACAGTAGAGCTCCATACTGTCCCTTTCCTTCTCAACAGCATTAAGTTAAACCTTTAATTCGGGCTAAGTACTTAAAGATGTGCATTTCTTTCACATGTGACCCATCCCGCTAAAATCGTTGGAGTAACTGGGGTGTTAAGAACCACAGAGTTTTTTGTCTGCCCAGAACAGAAGCTCAAGCATTAATTCCTTTCCATTCCCAAACTGACTTTGTCCCAAACGCTGCTGTTGTGTTCAGACCTGTGTCCTCACCTGCACACAAACCCAGGCTCCTCTTGCACCTACCCTCGCAGGCATCCCTCTGTAGCCAGTCTGACCTGTCACCTTCACAATTCCCAGTGCTGGAGAGGGGAAGCCTGGCTTTGCTTCATGCCCCTGCCCAGCACGTGGGGTTGGCAGCGCTGCCTGCCCCGGGGCTGGTGGGCTGAGGGCATTTGGGGCTCCTGGCTGGTCTCCACCCTGAGCTGGTGGTGTAAAGGGCTTTTGTGCAGCCCAGTTGCCTGAGTGCACTGACAATAGCCCCCTTCAAGGTGCCACGCACCCCGAGGTTAGGAGTCACAACCCGCTGTGTGACCAAGTGAACCCACTCTGCTCTGTGCCGAGGCACCCACACAAGGGGGAAAAGGGAACAAATGAGTTACAGTTTGCTGAAGGATTTGGTGGGTTTAGGAGGTTGATATACTGCACACTAAACCTCACTGAGCAGGTCTTTGGATGAATTCCTCACATTGCTTTAGAATTAGAGTGGAAGCCCACCAAAATCATGCTGCGTGCTACACCCAGGCAACCCGCTGAATGTGTCAGCATGCTGTATGTGAAGGCATTGAAGGAATAGGATGGCACTTTTTTTTTTTTTTTGTGGTGTAGATAATGAATTCTTTTCGATTAGTCCAAGAATCAGCATCACTATTTGAATTGTAGATTTTTACATTGAGTACAAAGTCTTTAATGTCTTTGCAATGGAGTTTATATAGAGAGTGTTAACAGAGCTGTCTGTTAGGCAACAATTCCACTGGAGAAGGAAAAAGTGAATCTGGATGATGATAAAAAGTAGTATTTCTTTTTTTCTCTTGATGTCTTCACTAAAAAGTGAAAGTGTCTCTTGGGATCTGTTATTTGGATTATAATCTGAATTGCTTTCTGTGAGAGTACTGACTTTGTGGACTAGAAAGATCAGACTAGCACTGAAGAAATAAATTCCCTTTGGGACACCTAACACAACCCCTTTTTCTCCCCAAAGCTAGAAAAGTCCTTTAAAGTTATTTTAGTAACACTAGGAACCTAGAGCAGACTTTGCAGAGATTTTGAAGACGAGAGCAACATCTCCTTGCAGCACAGTCCATTACTGATGGGTCAAAATGATTTGCTGGATCAGGAATGTTTCCCTCCCTGGGAGGTGTTAATTGAGGCTATAGGTTTCTCATTTGTATATTGCACAGTGCAACTCAGTTAGTTGGGTTTGAGGCAATCAGATGTTAAAAGGCAATTTGGAGAAAATTGCATATAACTTCAGATGCCATTCAAAAAGGATGGGGTAGTGGCATCTGTTTCTCATAACCTTTGAAACATTACATATGTTTCAGAATGATACTGTTTCTTCAGAAGTAAACCATATAATTTCTGGATTTTTAAAAATTAAACAGGGTACCTTTAATTTAGGATATTGTTATTATAAAAAAGACAATGGTAACATTTTTCGACCTTTCTCTGTAGTGTAAGTTATTGTTGGCAAGGTCATGTTTGATCACTTTGTCTGATCCAGGAGCGCACTTCGTGAATTACCTTATAATTTTAAGTGGTGACTAGACCTTTGTGTTCTAGATAACGTCAGAAAAACAATTTATCCAAGGCCTTAGACAAAGAAAGGAAAAATTGCCCACTTTTCCCATCAAACATAATTACCATTCACCACATCTAAAAGAAGCGTTTGTTGCATCTTCACTGGAGAACCAAAAGCCACTATGAATAGGTTTGTTTCTCCATTAACTGAAAACTGGTGCAAGGAAGACAGGGGAAATGGGCTTTATAATTAACCCTCTTAGTGCTCTGACAGAAAACTGATAGATCTGAAACTTCTGCTGTGCTGAAAGCTTCTCTTTTTTTTTCTTTCTTTTTTTTTTTTTTTTTAAATGAATGACAGAAAGCCATGAGGCAAGCCTCTCTCCACTCTTGCTGTAACACAGGGTCTGGCAGTGGGCTGGAACAATGAGACAAGGGCAGGAGAACAAGCAAACCCAGAGCAGGGCTCTGCAAGTTTATTCAATTAGGTACTAAGTGTTTGGAACAAGGTTTCATCTGCCAACAGCTGTATACAATCATTTGTGGTTTTGAGGCCAGGGTAATTGGCATGTTATGAGCTTTTGCCTCAGCTTTTGGCATCTGCCTGAAAACCACATGGAAAGAGGGAAGGTCCTGTGTGGGACTCAGCCAGGAATCCTTACTGGAGAGTAAAATCTCAGGAGCCATCAATGAACAAACTTCACCCAGGTCTCATGGACATGGGGCACATGCTGCCTACCAGCACTCTGAGCAAGCCCTGGTAAGTGGGAGAAAGGCTCCTTGCCAGGCTGTATGCTACCAGAGCCAAGATTGCTTCACGTGCACGGATTTATGCTTTTAACTAGGGATGACTGTTCTTAGGAAATTGACTGAAGCTGCTAGTTAATGGGAAGCAGTGAGGGAATTTTATTTTCCATTGTGTGCTTCAGTCCTCAGTGATCCAGCACTCAGCACTAAGTTGTTACAGCTCAGAAGCTGCCACCAACCTCTATCCAATGGTGACATGACATGCCATGCCTCCTTTGAACAGTCCAGGATGCTCTGTCTGCCATGCCATGTTTCCTTTCAGGGTATACTAGGAACTGCAGCACCCTGCTCCTTGTATCCTCTTCCCCCATTTTGCCTTTTTTTTGCTATTTTTTCCCTTCACCAATGCATCACCTCTTTGTTATGGGATGCTCTTTGGAGAAACAATAACCATTTTCTACACATTTGGGCAATGCTGGCTGGCACAAGCAGGCCCTGCCTAGGTCAACACTTTTTGGCACCACTGAAATAAATATTAAATGCTAATAGCACCATGGTGGAGCCATGCTTCACCATGAGTAGGACTAGATAGGATGGCACTACCCCTTTTATTATCAAATTACTTCCTGTTAAAGGGGAGTCAGCCTTGAATGGATCCTCTGACTCACACTGTCCTAACCAACATCACGTCTTGGTTTCTTAATTGTTTACACCTTCAAGAGCAATCCTGTATCCTGTAGAGAAGCTCCCAACTGAGGTTTAATCATTAACTCAAGAACAGGAGAGCCAAAATATGCAGTGCTATTCTGTATTAGTGTTCTTTAGTTATAATAATGGGTTGCTTTTCCCCCGTGGTGCTCAGAGCTCTTTACAAAGAAAGAGGAGCATTGTTATTGCCATTTAAGGGGTGAAAAAGCTTCAGTGCAATGAAGAAACATGCCTTTCCCACAGACAACAAAGGAGAGTCCAATACTTCATACTTCCCTTGTCATCAGGACTCCATACAAACCTACCATGAGCCATGTCATATCCATGCCCCCTAAGTGAAAACTCAGTGCAGCTACTTAATAACAACAAAAAGTGTAATTTATCCCATATATGTCCAAGAATCCGTGCCAGTTGTTCTGGCAGGCATTCACATGCTGTTTGGTTGGGGTGAGTCTGTTCTTAACAGATGCTCAGCTGCTTGTTAATAGGATGGAGAGATGCAAATGAAAGTCTACAGGCTTCACAAAAAGCAGACTTTGTCCCTTGATCACAGCACAGTGGCTCCTGCTCCTGACAGTTGCAGCTTTATAGTGGATCAGGTGGACGACAGATGTTCACCTGCTTAACTACAGTAGCAGTAAAACTCTTAAAAACAACTTCTGAACAAAAAGACCCATCTACTCTTCCTGCTTTGCAATCAGGCAGGAGCCCTTCAGATGTATTTGTCTGTATGTCCCATCTAATTTCCTCTCAGACAGCTCAAGCAATGGAGCCTCCACTCTTTTCTTGGGCAAATAATTTCTTTCTGTAGTAAGACCCTGCTCCTCTGATGTGAATTTCCTCCCCCACCCCACATGGCTAATTTAACTTTTCCCTTCCTACCAATGCCTGTCGGCATGGATGCAGTATGCACGCTGAAATGTCATCACTCCCCCTCACAATCACACTGTTGTGCTTGCTCATCTGGAGTCCATCTGTGGGGTGGTGGTAATGGAGTCCTATTATGCTGGAGAGTAGGAGGATGCAGGGATGAGAAGTATGGGAATCCTGACTATTGCACTGAGCTGGGTGATCACACCCTGTTTACTGGGTTCGGTGCTGAGGCGCCTCTGTGAAGCTCCATAACCTGTGATATGCACAAGGACATCTCCCAGGATGACCTCACACTCTTGTCCAGTGGAAGTGCTGTGCATCTTTTGTTCACCTTTGCTGCTGTATGCTTTAGTGACTCTGGGTAAAACCTAAGAGATTTTGAAATTTAGCATTCAGAGTGCCTGGGCTGTGTCGAGAATAAACAGGAGGAAGCAAACATCTGTGTTGATCCATGTCCATCTTTTGTGCTTAGAAACTCAGAAAAGGAATCTAAGCTAATGGGACCAATGATTTTCTCCAGAGCTTTTATACTGTGTATGGGTTTGCTGCTGTCTACGACACCATGGAGCTGATAGCCGCAAAACTATCATTTTCAGTGGATCTATATGAACAGAGACTGGCTTTGACTCTCAAAGCTAGTGCTAGGCAGCACATAGACATATGTGAGATGTGAGCTGGGATTTCATGGTCACACTTTCTTCTGAAGCATCTGTCTGAAGCCCAGTGAGAGGCTGACTACTATGAGCCTGAGAGAGATGTGCCATGATGCTTGCAAAACTTCCCACAGCAGAGCTGCTGACCGTGCATGAGGCAGAAAGGGCCACATGGGGTAAAGATACTGCTGCCCATAGTAAGACAAAACCCTTGTCAAGAAAAAAGACAAGTTAAGGAGTTTATCCTCCGTGTACTTCATAGGTAGCCTGAATTTTCTGCTGCTTGGAGGAGAATGCCAAATACAATTCATATCCTCCAAAGGAGGAAATTTGGTTTAAAAATGAAAAGAGCTAGACATATGTCTCCTCTGAAATTAATAGGATTTATGCATCCCAACCTCTTTCTCATTTTTAGACTTTCATCCCACACAAAGCACTCAGCTATGCTTTTATGACCAGGTTCCCTTTCCTTGCAAAATCAACCCCTCCTTTTCATGTTCATCACCAACAGGGATCAAAACTAGCCTACAACCCAGCAAAGGCAGGCTTTATGTTTGCCTTCTACATCTTTGTTTAGCCCTCTGACAGAGCTCATGAGAAAGCCCAGGCTGCAGCCTTCGCTCAGGGGTGAATGAATAAAGGTCACCATGCTCTAGGATGGACGTTCATTGTCACACAGAGAAACAGATTGCCAGCTAAGATGGAGGTGGTTTGAATAAAAGATACACTACTTAGCTGTGCTCACCTTCACAGATACTAATCTCACAGGCTTGCTCTTGCCTGCAGAAAGCATTTGTCAAATGGTGGGAGCAGGATCTTACCCGTGATGCTTCCGTGGAAATGCCTTTTCTTACGTGCTGGGAGGAGGGAGAAGGACACAAGGGGTCACCTCAGCTGTTAGGGCTGAGGTCTGCAATAAGCCATCTGATGATTTCCTTGTGGATGAGCTGGTTAAGCAGGAAAAGCAGAAGAAAGAAATTGCGAGCAAATGCCGCTGTCTTGGCAAAATCATCTAAGAATTGGTAATTCAATAGATTCTTTGTGAATTCACTTGCTTTGATTTTACTCATATGCCATTATTATTCTCTTATCACTGAGCAACCTCTGGAAAAGCATGATTAAAATAAGAAACAAACCCCACCAGGTAACAGGGAGGAACTGCTAGAAATAGGATCCCAGCTGCCATCTACTTCCTTACAAAACCAGGGAGATCTGCTCTTTCTCAATCCTGCACTGAAGAGCTTGTGGAGTTGAGGATGTTTTTCATGCCTAACAGGATATTCTGCGCTTGGACTGCATAGCCCCTTTTCCTCATCCCTCCTAATCTTTCTTGCTTTTTCTTGCTTACTTTAACTGCTTGTAGACAAGAATGCTGGCAGCAAGCATATGAAATCTCAAATAGATTGAATATGAGCTTCCAGAATGAAAATACAGAGGTGTTGCAGACCTCAGGTCCATTGAGAGAGCAGGTTGAGTTATGAAGATACTCACTCTTTGGGCTGCAATAGTAAATTGATAAATCTTTATACTGGATTATATGATGGCATTAGAACTGTTGGTAAAATCTAGCACACAGGAGTTCTCAGATTATTCCCTGATGAAAAGATTGGGTACCAGGATTTGAATGAGGTACTTCTTCTGCCCAACATTTAGTTTAAACCATGGAACTCACCACCAAACAAAGTTGCAAAGGCTTGCTTAAGCAGGCTCAGCAAAAAATACCAGCTGAAGTTGTGAAAGACTGGCTCATGAGCAGTGGTTAAAGAGGATAGGACAGATGGTCAAAAGGAAGAGTCAGTACACAGAGAGCCCTGGGCAGGCTGGAAGTTTGGGCCAGCTAGGGAAGCATGAAGAATTGGACTCTTTTTTTCTGGAAATATTCATGACTGGATTTGACAGGGCCCTGAATAGCTCAACCTAGGCTCTGCTTTACATAGAGCAGATGGTCCCCAAGAGCAGGAACACAGCCCAGACTTTCTGACATTCTATGGATTCAAGTCTGAAACCAAATAGTGAGGCCAAAGGCAGGATTCTTCCACCTTTGTCTTTGCTTTTATTTTTCTAGGTACCTGCTGCTGCCCATTGGTAGAAATGGCATGCTGAGCTGGGTGAATCCAACCTGAAACTGTGCCTGTTTTTGTATTCTTATGATTCCTGTACTGTAAAACCCCATTTTCCTTTCCAAGGAGTATGCTGTAAATTCAAAGTTCACATCAGAGATAGGGCAGCCTTTTGACACGGTCACGCAGTCATTGGGATAAGCTATATTATTCAAACGAGTTGTTAGCTGTTGCCCAGAAAAAAAAAATCAACAGAAAGCTGCTAGGAATAAGAAGGAAGCAAGGGATGCATGTCCTGAACACCACTGCTTCCATCACTAAAGCTGTCTCTTGTACATGTGCAAGCCTGTATACCACACACTGCTGAGCTAGAGAGGAGTGTTTAGCAGACAGCATTACTTGCAAATGTTCTGCCCCCAAAGGACCAACTCCAATCAATCCAAAATGATGGTGGGTTCACTGGAGTGCCTTGTGACTTACATCCACCTGAGACAGCAGCTCTCTCTTTAATGGCAGCAGCAGCATGTGGGCAGGGGAAGGAGGCAGCAGAGCAGAAGGACAGCTGGTGCAAGTGGATCAGCACTGAACACACTGCATGGATGGAGCCATGCACAGTCACCCTCAGGCCACAGCACAATGAGCCCTCAGCAGCCAGTGCCACCCTCGCTTTGTTGATGCCAAGGGATCCACACTGAGCTCTGTGAGCTGGAGGTGCTGCCTTCTCTTACATTGCCTTTATTAATAATACAGCTGATGCAGTGGGTGGCAGCCTGGGCTCTCAGTCTGCTTCATGTCGAGGCCTTTGTCCTCAGTTGGGCAGTGTTTGAAACAGAGAGTTGCTAGGTTTGTTTCTGGGCCAAACAAAAGCCTGCTCCAGCAAATGCCACTGTGGCTCACAGGCTTTCATCTCAGGATCTACCTGTTCTGTCAGCTCTGCTTGCAAAACCTGCATAACTCTTTGTGTTTGTTCTCAAAACAAGCATTCAAATACACTCTTTTGTATTTTCTTCTCCATAAGAAAACCAGAGCAGAAGAAACCTGTGTGAACAAGCCAGGGGGAGCACCCTTAGCTGTGGGAAGCCAACAACAACAGGGTCACCACTTTCAGATTTCCTCACAGCTCTGCAGCAAACAAAGGGGAGCAAAACAGCAAAAATGATGCGAAAAGAGCCACTGGTGGGATTTGCTATATGAAAAAATTCTCCCCTTGTGTCCTGTAGATGCTGGTCATGGTGAAGTCAGGCAGGGACCCATCTGTGAGCTTCCCCCACTCTCTCATGGCCTCTCTTCTCTAAATCTAACACAGTTCCTCTACAAAGTGCAGAAGTCAGCACTGTACACTCCTTTATGAAGCTGAGGGTGGAAGTCTGGGTTTCTTCCTTGAGTCTCCTGGGCTTCATGGAGCTTGCCAAGGTGCCGAGATAGCCCCAAACATGCAGGAAAAATCTTCCTGCCACAAAAGTCAACAGGGTCCCCCCAGAGTCTGTGTGAGCCCCTTCTCTCAGTAAGACAGCTTGAACTCATCAGGGACATCAGTCCTAGCCTTGGGTGCACAGCTGCTAGGAGATGTAACTAGTGGTCCGCCTTGCACAGCCCATGCCTTGTGTTTTCTGTCCATTTTTCTGTTTTCCATATTCCTGTTTTTTCTCTGTTTGTCCTCTAACCTCTTCGAACTGTCTTTTGAAATGTCTAAACAAAAATGTGTGACTCTCACAGGATTACCATCCAAATTATAATTATACCCAGACACGATATTAAAGTTGAAGGGCCAAATACTCAGAAGTTAGGAAACAATAGAATTTCTATTGCCTCTGTACTTTAATGCACATCCTTCCCTCAGCAGCTGTTGTGGTTTCTGTGCAGTCTGTTTGCTGTGAGTGGGAGAACGCAGGGGCACATTTTCTGTGTGTCCTCAGTAACTCGCTGCTGTTCTCATGAGGAGTCGAACACAGGGCTAGTTGAATGTGTTGGAGGTATCTGCCTTTGTCCCTCCCATGTACCCTGCAGCTGTGGGAGCACAGTGCTGGATGGCCAGTGGGCTGAAAGAACTGGTGGATGACAAATACCTCAGCAGGAGCTAATAGTTTTTTCTAGCCCAGATTACTTCTGTGCAAAGCCTGCAGGGGTGGTGCAAGGGTGAGGATGAGAGTGAAGCCTAGGAAAGAAGGACTTATGCTGGCTTTGCTCCAAACAAAACACTCTTCCAACTCAGGCAAACAGCAATGCATGCATGACACCCTCTTGGAACCTCTTTTACCCTTCACAACTCCTGAGCCACTGTTTTTTAATCCAAGTTACTGAACATGTTAAGCAAGGACAGAGGCTAGAGGGGATCTAGCGAGAAGAGAAGCGTGGTTGTGGTTCTGAGTGACTGAGTGCCACCCTGGATCATGGAGTTCTTCCTACTCAGCACCTTGGAGGTGTTAAACACATCACTCTGTCCAAACGTTTTTCAGGCAGTCACTGCTTTTCTTCCTCATTTTTTTTGAGTGCTTTAAAGTCCTTGCTTCAAACCAGAAGAGCACTTTGACTTGTAGAAGTTATGCCATCAGATTTTGTCAATACAGTCACTAGTCTATAGCCTTCTCAGATAAGGCTAACCTGTTTCATCAAAAATTCAGTCTGGGGCAATCCCCAGGAATGTAAACTTTCAACCCACAAGGTGAAGTGTTGGAAACACTGATAAATTCCTCAAATCAGGCTCCTGGAATGGAAAGCATTTGGAGAGCTTGTAAGAGGCAAAACCAATCCACACCACTTGAGAACAGAGCTTGTCTCTATAAATAATAAAAAAGAGCAGCTGTTATCTAAAAAAGTCAGAGCATGAAGCAAAAATGTCCTCCAGGGTATTTGGATACACTTGCGGGAACTGGCACACAGCTGGAATGGATGTAAAAAACGCCTCTCTGAGGCTAATGAGACCTTACCTACGCTTTAACATGAAAGTGACTGGGCTTCCATGTGGAGTGTGGACAGCTGTATTGCTCCAGCTCTCCTCCTTCCAGGTAAAAGGGTGCAGAAGGGCATTACTGGAGGCCTGTCATTCCATTTGCAGAAGTGATTCAGGCATTCATGCCCACACGGTACAGATTCAAAATCTGGGTGACTAGGGTTCTACGTCACTGTGGTGGGCCTGGTTCTTCTACTTCACCTCTCAGCTGAAGCTCTTAAAGAGATGTAAGTAAAAATGTTAAATCTGACTTTATTTCTAAACTTGGGGAAAATTTGGCTGTGGTGTACAGGTTCTAAAGGTGATGTGCTCAGTGCCCAGCAATGGTGAAAAGCAGTCAGTTTGAATGCTCCACTATTGGTTCCTGCAGCTGAGGATATTTGCCCCAAAATCCCTTTCTGTGGCTGGTGGCAACATGGAAAAGGAATAACTCCTTCCTTAATCATTTGAGAGGGAATTCACAGGACGATTAAAGACACAGATCACATCAGCTGTAACTAGCAAAGTCCATTTTTCTTCGACAGCCTCCCTGGCACCAGGGCTAGAAAGCCTTGTGCTCAGTTGAAGTCTTCTCCCACTTTGGTGAACCAGCCTGGTGCAGTGACAGGCTTACAGAAAAAGTGGTCCTACAGACTCATGGTAAGAGACCCCCCCACCCTGCAGACTGCTTGCAGCCTTCACATTTTAGGGTGCTGCTTTCCAGCTGCTTGGGATTTTCTTGAAGATGATTTTGATTACATGAAAAACTCTTGCTTTTAAATTTTAAAATTTGCCTTTCATGCACTCTCTTCCTCATTGCCTTCCTCTTCTTCCTTTCCTTCCAGCCTTTGGGCTTTTTTTCTTTCACATCATATTGTCCACAGCCTTGAAGTGGGAGGAGAGAAACTAAAAGAAAATATTTAATACCTCAAGTGTTTTTAAACTATCAGCAATTGGTAGAAGCCTGAAGAGGTCACCCCTGGAAATAATCCAGCTGGTGAACTCCTTATGGATGTCACCTTTCCAAGAGCAGTGCTATTTCCCCATGAGGTGGGTGTACTTATTTATTATGTCATTAAGTCTGTTTTCTTTCAGACAGCCTTTAAATATCTTCCCTGGGGATTTGCCAGGCTGGGCAGCAAGCCAAGTGGAACCCCCTAAAGTTAAGAGCTCAGCTCTGTTGGACATAAACCACTTAACATTTCAAAGATGACAAAAGTGGTAGACATCCAATGTGTTTCCAGTAGGAAAGAAATAACTGGCAAGGAGGACACTGAACCCATCACAATGGACAAGCCATGCCATGGTGACTCCCCTTCTTCAGGCAAGAGCAGGGGGCTGCTCTCTGTCATATCTACAAGCTGTGATTATGGACCCTTCACTCTGTTTGCCATGGCTCCAGAGAGGCCAAGACTGATGCTCCAAAATCCCACGTTCTATTGCTCCCATGAGCTCTTACTGCTGCTGCTTTCCATTACTGCTGCAAACCTTCCCCCTGCCCTGGTCACAGGCTTGACTTTTGGTGGTATGTATCTTGAATGTAGTTGTTCAGAGCTTAAAGGGTGGTGCTATTTATGATTCACTGTCCCCATCACCTGGCCAGGTGACAGCAGAGTCACACCTGGCACAAGTTCCTCCTCTTCTGAAATACTCAGACTGCTTTCATACAGGGATGCCACAATGGGTTTTGAAATTTGCTTTCTATGGACCTTCAGTTGGATTAAACTCAGTTGCTGCCAAATCAGCAGAGTGCAACTCAGAGGATCAGCTGCAAAGTTTATTGGGGGACAGGAGAAGATTCCTCAGATTTCAGCAGTCACAAATCCAGCATATAGGAGGGAGCTCAGCAAATTGTGCATCCTGGTTCTTCCTGTTGAGAGGAACAACACTGACTATGCCCAACTAAAGCCAAATGCCTTAGGATCTCACAGTCCCAAGGGCAAATGATGTTTTTGTCAGGTTTAATGTTTGGTCCAGCATTTGGTGCAAGATACTTTGGTCTGGTCAGTGAACAGTACAGTGCTGAAAGGCTACCAGCTTGCCTGAAGCATTATTTCTGCAGGGCCTTTCAGATACCAGGTGGAGTTTCTCCAGATTTGGGCTTGTGAAGAGCAAATCCAGACCTGATGCCTCAAGGTAGTAAAAAACCCATTGCCAGCCCCAAATCTGGGGCCTGACGCTCCCTCTCAGCAGGTTGTGACAATAAAAGACACCTCCTATTTGGCAATCCCTAATTGCCTGGCTGCTTTCCTCACAGGATGGGATACAGCAATGAAGACAAGCTGGCTGAAAAATCCTGCAACAGGGAAGAAGTAGCTCCCACACTGGCAAACCCAGCCAGCATGCCAGATCCCTGCTCAGAAAAGCAGGGGAAGAGGCACACACACAGACAAGACCAGAAACATAGTCATCTGTGTTTTCCATGAATAAAACATGGCAGTCCTCACAGACAGAGGGTGAGGTAATAAGGATAATAATAATAATAATCTGTTTGGTCTCTGTTTCTTCTGGGCTTCAGGGGCTCATTTTGCAAATGGTTATTGGTATAGCTGGAGCTGCTGCCTCACAGCTTACACTGCTCAGACTAATGCTTTGCTTCTCTCTCTGCCAGCAGCCTGGGTTTGCAAGTGTTCATGACTCAGCAGAAAATACCTGCCCGTAAGGTGAGCTGGAGCAGCAAGGATCTTTCCTAGGGGCCAGGTCCAGTGCTGCCTGGCTCCAGTGGAAACCAGCTCTCTTGCAGGTCCAGCACTGAAGGGCTGCACCTGCCTGGGGAGCACCAAGGAAGACTTAGGCTTGAGCAAAAGTCTAGTGGCCACCCAAGTAAAACTGAGCCACCATGCAGGTGCTGAAGAGAGGCCTCATCTGTGTTCAATCAATCCTGCTGGTGCTTCCAGACTGGTGAAAGAGTTCAAAAAAGCTGAGCTGGCCACAGGTCAGATCTGCACCCAGAGTGCTTTGTGAGGACAGAAGTTCCAGTGCGCTGCCCTCAAACAGGCAAGCACAGCAATGGCAAACAAGGGGCAGCAGAGACCCTGTGCTGCTGCAGGCAGCTGCTCCTTGGGAGGGAATCCCCACTGAGGTGCATGGCCCTGGGAAAGAGGCAACCTGTGACAAGTGGGTGTTTCTGCAGAGTAAGCTTCCTCTCTCCCCTGCTTTTATCTAGTAACAAGAAAATAGAGGTGGGGCAATGTCTGGGAAAGATCCTGATGTTGGTGTTAGAATGTCCTCAGGAATGACAGGGATGGGATCGGAGTGGGGCGCCTGCCTGCCCTGGCACCACCATCCTGTCCAAGGGTACTTTGCAAATTGAAGTGGGTTGGCAGGACCTTGAGCAAGGGATACCTGATCCAGAAGACTGTGAGCTTCTGCTGTGCTGGGGCTTCAGTGCAGATCTGCTGGTCTGTGCACACCAGGGAACCTCTGCATCAGTTTAAGGTGGGATATGAGGCAGAAACGTCTATCAGCCTTCCAGCAGCTTCTTCCAGCAGCTTCTTACGGCTCGCTGAAAAGAGTTCAGCCTCCGTCTTGAATCAGTCAAGTAAGAACTGTGAAATTCTTGCCCGACAGTTTCAGTGACAAACTGTAGTTGGTTTCCATGTAACTTGCACATTAAAGATACCAATAATAGTAAATATATGAGTGGTAAGACAGAAACAATGCTCTATCTGCATTTAACTCCTCCTGTGCAATAGGCTCTGGCAGGGTGTTGCAACACCTTTTTGAATCCCTCCTCCACTCTAACAAAATCTGAATACGACTTGTTTTTCCAGTCATTTGTCTATATTTATTGTTATTTTGTATAAATTAGTCTATTAGTTTACCGGGCATGGAAATGCTTTCACAAGCCTGGACTTTTAAAAGAATGTAAAACAGATATTAAAAAATAATCCTTGTGGATTTTCCCGTGCCAACTTCTTTTGGGGAGGAAAAAAAAAAAAGATAACTACAAAGCATTTTTATTTAATAATTTAAAAATCAATAACTACAAATATTTAGGCTTTTCCCACACCGCACCTTTCTTCCCAGAAAGAGTTTAAATGACTGAATAGAGTGTGCTTTCCACAAAATAGAGGGATTTTAGTAAGACCATTAATAGATATTTAACAAGTGCCACTATAAACATTTCTCTAGAATTCACCAGGGAACCAGGATTTTATCACTTTAGGAGCACTGCCTGGCTCTGTGGTATGCTATGATGCTGGATAATGATCTAATAGACCTCACTGATAACAAGCTGGCACCCTGCCACAGGCATGCGAAACCACCCTCCAGCCTGGAGCATGAGAAAACCTGCAAATAAAGCCTCCTGATTTCCCAGCTAATAGAGCAGCATGGATTAATGTGGCTGCTGCCATCTCATGCAAATAAGGCATGAAGTGAAGTGCCCGAGCCTGGACATTGCTGCTGACGGTTGATTTTGTCACTCCAGTCACCCAGAAATATAACTAGGGAGTTGCTCCTTTGCTCCACATGCAAAATGAATGAAAGTTCACCTACCATTCATTTAAAAAAACATGGATTCAAAAGTGCTTTTTGGTTGTCCTTTGATTAGTAGTATTTCCCATTTGAAAAAAACCTAACAAATGTCTGAAGTAATGTTATAGGTAGTGACATTTTCTTTTTTTTTTAAGGTAATGGCTTCTGTGAAATTCTTCATGAAGAAGGGGTATTTCAATTTACTTTTATTTCACTTTTATTTTGAGACATTTCATTCAGCTCATGGAGGTATTTTCTGTCATAGTAGATTAAAAGAGGAAGAACAGTATTAACTGAATTTGTCATCATTTTACCCTTGATTTTAGGTCTGTAATGCTCTGCGAGTCTTACTTGTCTTCATTTCCAGGGCTTCTGATGGAAATTTCCCTTTGAAAGTGGGTCATATCAGTAGTGACTTTCTTACTTGTCACTTGCTATTTCTGATCCAAACCAAAATAACAAAGAAGAATTTTTGCTTGAAAGTTGTCAAGAAAAATACAAGCTCTCCTTAATCTGTTACAGAGGCACACTGCTCATTTTGCAGGCTTTGGAGTCCTACACTTCCAAGCTGGCCCCATAACAACAAACTCTCTTTTCTAGTCAAGAGAAACAGCAGGAACCTGGCTCCAGCCTCACCAGTCCTGGTAGTAGAACCAAGCAAAACCTCAGTCTGACCCATGATTATAGACAGCCAGCTCTACAAACACAAAAGGGGAAGACAGTTTTTGCTGAAGAATTATCATTCTGATTGCTTGCAGCACACACTTTTCTTATGGTTTGGAGTTTTTCCCTAATGATGCTAACAATAGCATCATGTAAGTCTTCTTTATATTATTTGTAAATTTAATAAACTGAAAAGAAAAAGAAAAGCAATAAAAAAATTAAGACAACAAACAATTAGGAAAAAAAGAAGAAGAGATATGAATAGCAGTATTTTTCTGGGAGCTGGAAAAAGAGGGAGATAATTGACAGTCTTAATTTACTAAGAAAATAAGATTTCTGATTATGAAACAAGAAACCTCTGGCTATTTTAGTACAGATGTAATTTTCATGGCTAAAACAATCCTTTTGCCTTTTGTCTCACATTATTTAAGGCTGAAATGAGCAAAATCAGTCAAAATACTTCTCTAGCCAGTGGGCAAACAGCCGCCAGATGAGTTTTGCCAGTGACTGTGCTAGATGTACTAAGCTTACGGGGGACAGACTAGTTCTAATCAGTCACTCAGCATCTCTGAGCTTGTCTTTTCCACCTGAGAGAATACAATAAGCCATTCACTCTTCTTTTACATCACCCCACAGTGACTTTTCAGTCACTTACCACCTGGGTAGTTTTTTATTTTAATAAATAATAAGGATCAGAATAAGCAAGCATGTAAGGTTTCAATTAAATATTAAAAAGGCCAGTGCTGTGGCTGCTGCAGACTGTAGCCACTTTCCAAAGTCCTTTAGTGGCAGTTTTCATTCACAGAAGATAAGCATGAGAATATATATGACATTGCCCTGACTGTTTAAGAAAATCTCTGGGTTGATCCCTTGGTAACCCTGAGATTTTTATCATTCAAGCTTAAGAAACTGACAGGAAGGCTCCTACAGCAACATCCTCCCATTCACCCACTTGGCACTTAAACAGTAATAGGTCCTTTGCTGACAAGTGGTAATCTTCCTCTCCCCATGGCATCTCTGCCGGACCTCATCACTGGAGCGCACAGGTGCTTATTTTGCATGAAAATAAAGACAACCCACAAAATTGATTTTATTAAACTTTTTTTTTTCCCTGGGCCTCAACCAAGCACATGAGATGTGTACCTCAGAAGGCAACAGTTACAGAGAAATCTGACAGATAAGAGGAAATTTCCCTCCCCCACAACCCTCACAGCACTGCTGTACTCTTCAGCACAGAGAGTGCAGCTTGGGCTAAGAGCTTTATGCTCACCTGGTCCCTGGCACTTATCCCCATGGCCCCTGGGGGAGTTTTGCCCAGGAATGAAGGAACTCACCCTAGCAGTGTTGTGAGCATCCCCACTGCCTCTAGAGTTTGGTTATGGAGCTGCCTTTCCTGCGTCTTCGCTCACAGCGGCCGACAAAATGTCCTGCTGGGAAAGAGCAAGCTCAGAGCAGCTCTCTTGAGGGCTATGCGAGGTCTGATGCTCATTATGAAGACATCAAATGGAAATGTTTTAGAAACGTGACTGTACCATAGCCGCGGGTGAGCAACAGGAGCCCTGTGATTCCTGTAATGATGGAGTTGCGGGTGTTGCACTGTTTCCTGTCATCTCAAATGCAGTGTGCAAGTTCTCTGTGATGGGGAACATTTTCAGCTCACAGTCACGGGCAGCAGCTGTGGTGATACAGACAGCAAACCAACAGAAGGAAGAGAGAGTAACGATGATCTTTAATGAGATTTTCGGTGGTTAAATTTTTTGTGGTCCAACAAAATTTGGCACAGGAGAGAATGAAAAATCAGACGAGTCAGGTTGTTCCAGGGCATCTGATGCTACCATAAGCCATTTCAGCTTTGCTTACATAATTTTATTGTCAAGCACAGCACGATGTTAGGAATGTACATATGTAACACTGGGGCTTCCTGTTCCCAAGTTCATGGCTCCATTAACCAGTGACATCAATCCATATGTTAAGGGAGAAAAAGGAGATATTAAGGATTAGAGGTGAATGAAAGCAAAATTTAAGTTAAACTCCATTTTAAGCCTCCAGTTCAAATTCTTCTCTCTTCCTGGTCAAATCTGAGTGCCTTGGGTTCTGACAACTGCAGTATCTGGCTGCACACCCTCACTGCTAAGTTTGGGAGGATCTGTAGCTGTATGGGTAATGTGCTTCTGTCTGAAAAGAAATATCCACCCAGGGTTTTAGTGGAGACTTGTTCTCTGATAAAAAATCTATTTGACAATTTAAGACACCCAGGCACAGTAATTTTTTTTGAAGTGTTGCTCAGCTGTCCCATCAGCAGAGAGGGAGGCTGTAATTTTAAGCAGCAGCTCATCAGATTCCCAGCTATCACCTACCAATTATCTCTCACAAACCTCTCACTTGGAGCCTTGCTTCCAGAAAAGGACCACCAGTTTTTCTGCCTTTTTGTTATACTCCCCTGAGGACCAATCCTGAAAAAGGATTTTTCAGGCCCAGAAACATAAGCATCTTCAGTGGGGACATATGAATCAGTAACCTCAGCTGTATTCCCAAAATAGTCTTCAGAGTCAAAGGTTTGGGTAGTTTGATTGCATTACATCCCTGTCCCTGTCTGCCTTTCTGTACAGAAGGCAAGAAGATGAACAAGAAGCCCTGTCTCTGTTAAACTCTGGACCCAAAACCAGGCACAACAAACTTATCCCCAATACATCCACAGCACAGTTGTCTGTAGGAAGGCAGTGGAGGAGTGCTGGGGCAATGCAGGTCTGTAACACATAGCACTGGAGAAGATGGAAGGGTTACAGAGAGGTCCTGGGAGAGCTTGAAATCAAGCATGGTGCTGTGGGGACGAATGAGAGTTATCAGGAGGGGCAGGAGGAGGAACCTTCCTTGCCTTGCTGCAGGGGACAGTGGTGGGAAGAGCATCAGGGATGGATGCAGGGACATTCTGAGATCAGTCAGAAGGGGAAATCCAGGAGCATACCACTGCTTTGCTGTGCCATCTGTGATGCTGAGGAAACCCTCCAGTCCTGTCAATGCAGATGTTGTGCTGAAGCAGCAAATACCCCCACAGCAGCTGGAGGCCAGTGTGGCCTCCCACCTGAGCCAGTGCTAACCTGTAGGCTCCCAGCCCTCCTCCAGCCAGGTTCCCTCTCTGCTGCTATGGCAAGTCCATTGTCCTGTGCAGCTGCTGCCAGGCAGGCCATCCGGTTAAGGATATCCCCATCCCGAGTGGTTTGGGATCAGGATGCCCCCCCAGAAATCAAGACGCTCCTGCCGGTGCCTTTGCATAGGTGTCCTGAAATTCTGCAGCAAGCACAGCCTGCTGTCTGAAGGAGAGCTGTTTAGCCTCACTGCTCATTTATAATCAGAAAGGCATATGTTCACCAGTGTCACACTGAAATGAAGCATAAGGAGCCATTGGGGTGCATGCAACCACCCCCTGCCTACTTTGCCAGCTGGGGGATGCCAGACAAGGTGTGCTGCTGGGCGTGGATGCAGAATGAGATCCCGAGGAGGATGCAGAATAAGGTACTGCTGAGTGGAGACCTCATTTCTGATCACCAGGGAATTTCATGCTCCATCAGTGCCACAACCTCATGTACAGATGAAATATTATGCTGCGCAAGAACCCCTTCATCATATCAATCAAGGCAAGGAAGCTTGAACAAAGCCCTTTCTGTACTCCTGCCCAACGGCCCCGCTGCTTCACAGGGTGAACGCCACAAACTAAACTTCATGACTGAAGCCTTTTGCTAGGAGATGAATTTCATGCCTTTCCCAGGCTGGCTGTGGACTCATTCGTGGGGCTGTCAGAGAGCTAACCTTTCCCTGTTAATCTGTTCTCCATCTTAATAAGGGTGCAACAAAGCAGAAGCACTCTTGGACTTAAAACCAAGAATACATTAAAAAGCAGAGTACAAACTGCCTTTCTGCAGAAGCAGTGAGCATCCAGCACTGATAATGATATTGAAAGTGGGGATTAAGCAGGAAAGCGCTGAGGGAGCCAGCATATGGCAGCCGATTGACCTGTCCCATATGCAGCAGCTATTGTTCCCTCCCCACTGTCCCACAGCAGCCTACTCATGCTTTTTTGTGGCACGAGGGCCAGGGCCAAGGCTGGGATCTGCTAAAACTTGACATTTACACATGAATTGTGCAACACTGCTGCACAGAGAGCCAGGGTGACCTGTGCCACTAAGCAGTGTCTTGGTAATGAGGCTCAGCAAGAAAGAGAGACCAGCAGCAGCATTGGGGATGTTGCTCTGGGTATGCTGGTGGAGAGGGTCTTATAGCAGCACTTCCTGGCTTCATGCTTTCTTGGGCAGTGTGGGGTGGAGTAGGATCTGATTTAACTGCTGAAATGCTGGGGATTAGGCATGGTTGGCAGAGATTGTACAAAATTAATTTCCATATCTGCAGGCTTTTTCACTGAGCAGGAGAATACAGAAATCTTCACCCTACAAAAAAAGCAGAGCAGTTTCTGATATGGGCTTGTCCTCGGCTCTGGGAACCAACCATGGTTGTTTCTTTGGCTCCTGGTTGAATGGTGAGAGGATCAAGCCAAATCACAATTGCAGGAGAAGGTGGTGGCTGCAAAGCCTGAACCAGACCTTCACCCAGGACCCACTGGGCTAGAGTGTCTGATGTGGAGCTGTCAGCTCTCACGCATTGTGAGGGATCACTCGACCGAGTCCCACTTCACCGGGGCACTGCTGCAGTGCCACAGGGTGCTCGGGTCCTGGGCAGGGCCTGACCACAGGGTTCAGTCCCCTTCCTCCTCTGCCTCTCCAAGGCATGCAGCCCTCTCCCTTAGTCACCACGGCTCACACCCATCACTGATAACACTGTCCAGGGAGTTGCACCTCTCTCCTGATGGTGCTCTGGGCTGTCCCATGCGGGGGGTAGAGATGTTTCAGCTGCCCCTTCAAATTACCAGGGCTCCCCACAGCAGCCAAATGGCAGGACTTGACCTGACAGCATCAGAGCAACAAAATCCAAACACAGATGAGCCCCATGAGCAGGCACATACCTTTCCTCAGAGACCTATTTGCTCCTGCTTAACTGACTGGTAGGAAGAATTCAGTTCTCATAGGAGAACTGAATTCCACATAATCCTCAATGAAAAATACATTCATATGTCCCCCTCCTTCTAGTTGTTCCTGTCAGCTTTCACACTGTAGGACTGCCAAAGGACTCCCAGATAAATTTAAATGACACAGCTATTTTTAAATCCTACAAGCCATTAATCCCAAACATGTTTTTTAGACAGAACTCTACACATTTATTTGATTTCTATCTAAAGACATAAACTAAGCCTTGCTCATTGATGAGATTTCAAAATTCTTGAGCCAAGCTTGAACTACTAGGCATTTTAAGAGCTTTTGGAGCATGGTTTTTATTCGGAACCACCTTTGACTGAATTTTTCAGACAGCCTTTCATCACATACTGGGAGCCCCACTTTCCCCCTTATGCTCTCACAAGTGTTAAGCCAAAATTGCTGCAAGTACGAGGTCATGTCCATCAAGGAAAGAAAAGATGTCCTCCTGTCATGAGATAATATTAGTCACCATGACCTCAACTATTCTGTGAGTCACTGGATATTAGGATAAACAACTTCCCTATGCTTGTGGCTAAGCACAGAAGTGGGCATCCAGCGTGGATGAGCAATCTTCATTTTCATAAATCTTTGAAATTTGACTGGACATTACCCTAGGCAACCTGGTCTCATTGGCCATGCTTTGAGCAGCTTCATCAGTTGCATGTTGAGTCCCATGCTGCAAAGGCTTCTTTCCCAGGGGAGACAGAAGGCACAGGGATGGCACTTACTTGCACAAAGCTCACACAGCATCACATGCACTACACAAGCCCTGTTGGGGGGCAGAACAGGCTGGCTTGGCCAATACTCACAAGGCCATACAGCTTAAGCTGGAGCTTATACACGTCCTTTCTGCGCCCAGCCTGCCAGAGCTTTGCCTGCAGTGTACAGCACGGATATGATTTTCCTTGCTGAGGTCAAAGTGCAATGTAGGAACAGAAACACAGTGGGATTTTCCTAGTGAATTCCTGATGAAATTGGCTTAGAAAATTTTGGAAGAAGCAAGAAGAAGCATTAGCAATCACTGTGGTGCTTTCTATTTCACCTGCTTCAAAACTATCCTCTCACTCTGAGTCATATTCTATGCCTGCCTAAACCATAATCCCTCACTTTCATTATCTGATCTGCCTTTCCACCCCTTATCTTCCAAAAAGAAATCACACCTGATTAAATCCAAATGAAGTCCCCAACCTCCAGGCCACTTTGTGGGGTGAAGTGGCAGAGAGAGACTGTTCCTGCTGCCCACCATGCCTTACAGTGCCAGCAGTGATGCTCGGGTACCACTGAGGATCAGCAGCACCGATACCACAGCAAAGGAAGGGTCTGCACTGCACAAGAGCAGGAGCTGCAGGCCCCAGGAGCCACCCAACAATGTGCACAGGATGAAAGAGACAACAAGGAAACCTGATAAAACCACTGGGGAAAGAGATTCAGGTTCATGGAAAGACCGTCTCAAACTATGGCCAATGAAATACTCTCCTTCAAATCCCGAGGTTGAAAACAAGGCAAAGGCTGCTTGGGCTCCCCCAGTGCTGCACTTCTCGGCTGGGGTGAGTGCAGGGAGCAAAGCCTCTATGTGATTTATCCATTACATACTGAATTAAGCCAAAGGCCAGCCTGTCCTGTGAGCACCGAGGACCTGTCAGCCGCTGAATGGGAGCATTGTGCGTCAGCTGCTGCTGTCAGAAACCGGGTCCACAGGCAGCAGCCGTCTGCAACAGCTCTTTTCTGGCAAGGAGCACTGAAATTGCTCACTCCCTTGGTGGCATGCAGACCCTTGTATCTTTGTCCTCTTGCAGGGAGGGCTTTTCACCAAGGTCTGTGCTGCAGGAGGCAGGAACGAAGGAGACTTCTTACTGGGAAAGAGGTAAGATCCCATCAGCAGAACAAGAGCAAGCAGGGCAGGGCCCTTGCTACGTGACCTTAGAGAATGAGTGTGAAGGCAAGAAAAACAAACCCATGTAACAAATCCAGGCCTTTGGAGGGATCACATAAAGGTTTGGAAAACAACCAATCCCTTGAAAACTTTTTCTTCAGAAACAGCTGGGCTGAAGTTGTCATGTTTCTTTGGTTTTTGAATATTGGGACAGCAGATGAACATGCTCAAAACGCCAAATCAATATACTGTAGGTGGACTTGATGAGCAGAAGCTCCACGGTTTTACCCTTCTTTCACCCCAGATTTTACACTGTGTTAATTCCGATGGTTCTTACCAAGCCCGATGTGCGCCATGAGGGGGACAAGAAGAACCAGGTCCTTGGGGACTCTGCTGGTGTCTCCTCTGTAGCTGAGTTGATGCAACAGGCTGCACTGAAAGGGAAGAGCACTGCCTGGAAAAAGAGATTAGTGGGGAGCCTTTATTCTTGCTGTAACTCCTTTGAACTAACAGGAGTCACACCACAGATTAGTTTGGATCAGTATTTTTACTTGACCATCACTAGAAAGGAAGGTTGCTCAGGTTTGAGACACTGCACCGAGACACAAAGACACTGCATCCTTTGTAATGCAAATGTGTTTTCTGCTTCGATAGGCTTCAGAGAATGATGGACAAAAAAACATTATACAGAGATGTCTGAGGGTTCATTCTTATTCTTCTGTGATGTACAACTTCAAAAGAAGGCATTTTAATTTGACAGATGGACATTTAATCATAAATAATAATGTACACTGGTTCTTAAGTCAAAAGCACATGGCACCTCTGCACCTGTAGCGGCTCTCCCTAACAAAGGAAGTCTCTCCGCTTCCAGATCATCCAGCCCATTTCTTTTCCATCTCCCCAGAAAATGAGCCTGCCCTTCCAGGCAGATCCACCCAGCAGAGCCCTGCGTGCGCCTGTCACGGCTTTCATGGCAGGCTACAGGGTGGTGAGAGACATGTTTATCAGTGTGGGGTCCACTTCAGCAGCTCTGAAACTGCCCTGAAAACTGCTTGAATACATCTTGCCTCCTAATTGCTACAGATGGAGTAGGAAATGTTACTTTGAGTGTTAGATGAAAGGCTTGTCCTGAGTGGAACTACTATGATCTCCAGGCTGCAGCTGGTTTTAGCCTGCTTCCCTAAGTAAACAAGGTTTGTAGGGTCAGGCTTTGTGAATTCATCTGCCAGTATCTACTGCCAATAGCTTTTCAACTCATTGGGCAACCATTCTGACGGGACAGTGGAGTTTTAAAAGCTGTCATTTTTCTTCTGGGTTACGAAAATTAACTATGAAGCAATGGAAAAAAAACCTGCCAGTCTTTCCCCAGGTGAAAGGCCCATAATCTGAGGTCTAATAGACATCAGATAACTGTGCTAGGAAAGATGGAATGGAAAGGATGAAAGAGACTGTGAAGCAGGCAAGTTATTCAATTACACCCTGAACCTCTACAATCACCTTCCCTTATGACTTGCCTCTACAAGAAATGATTAGCAAAAAATTTCAGCTCTTCCCACCACAGGCCTAAAAATAGTGGCTAAATTTTCAAAAGAGCACCCATGCTGCCTAAAAAATTGGCCAGAGGCAGCATCCCAGAAGCCACTGGATGCTGAGAATTCTGAGGGGTTCACCCTCCCAAGGGAGTGGAGCTTCCCTGAAACTCTCTAGTTGGACAACCCGGGGAGCAGAGCTTCCCTGTAACACCCTGGCTGAGCAGTGCAAAACAGCCTGGGGGCACCTGTCCCTGGCCAGCCACAGCACCTCACCATGTTCCTAATGGCCCTGTTGTAATATAGGGTCTGTTGGAATATAAAGTGGTATGGGGATACTTTAAGGAATTGCAAGATTTGGCTTACTCTGCAGTCTTGGATAGATTAATTTTTCTTTTGGAGCACTTGCCTGCTAGTCGTGGTCATTCCACAGGGAGGGTGAAAGCCCTGGCCCTCCACTCACCAAAGGAAACCTGCTCACCCTATGGAGGAAAAACAAACGCACAGCCAAATACAGGGTCCTGCAGACACATTGTTTCCCACAGCTCTGCTCAGTGCCCCAGCAAAGACATAACTCAATTTCCTTCCTCTTCAGAGCCTTCATTCCTTCTCTTGCCTCTGCCGCATTTGCAGGATGTGAACATCAGAAGGCACACAGGCACTGTCTCAGTAGCAGCACTGGGACGGTGGTGGGGATGAGCACACCTCAACACTGGCCTTACAGACTTGATGGAAAAAAGAGAACACAAAATACTCTGCTCTGTTCTTCCCTTCTAGCACATTCTAACACATTCCCCTGTGTTTTCTGTCACTAAAAACTAGAAACGTAGTGTATTTTCACCCATTGCTGTGGGGTTTAAACAGAGCATCACTACCAGACCATGGGATAGAAAATGTTGTGTCTGGCATGCAGATACCACAAGCCAGTGTTTATTGTACGTCCACCTGCCCAGGACCCTCTGCTGTGGCTTGTCTCACATTTGAATAACGAGGCTCCCTGGGGCAGAGACAACCTTCCAAGGTTGTGCTTGGCACAATGGAGCTGCAGTTGGGATTGGGTGTTACAACAATAATAGACAATATAGTGATGCTAAGTTAAGTTGGCACAGACATGACAAACTGAAGAAGAATGGGACTAAGACAGGGTTTGTGTGCAGCATCAGGGAGAAAAGGGGGCTATTTCATATCAAGGTCTGCCCAAATCTGTACATGTGGGCTCCGCTCCTGTCCTTCCCTTCAGAAGTCATTCAGCTTCTGAGAGTTTCCACAGATGGACAACATACACTCTTATAAGGATGAATTTACAGTGAAGTGGTGAGGCAGTGACAACCAGAGAAATTTAGGTTGTGGACTGGGAAGGATGTGTGAGGCCAGCCTCAGCCTAGAGCTGAGATTCATTTTGGAAGGCACTAAAAACCACATGATTTGTGCTTGCAAGAAGCCTTGTTTCTGGTTTTAAAGGATTTAATTCAAGTCTGGGTCATGTTTTTTAGGCAGTCTGGAGATATTCCAGGGGATTCAATTTGTGATATTAGTGCTCACTTAATACCGGGGCTATGTGTCCAGCAGACAGGAAGCACCCTGTAATATATCTGGTCTGTGTTTAGAAACAGACTGAGGAGATTTAGAAATTCTGTGGATTTGCCTGCTTTTGAAGTCGAATCAGCTCGAGCCAAAAAACTTTGAATGCAATCTGTAAAACCATTTCAGGGCTTTGTATTACTGTCATGGGCTTAAGGGAAGCCCAGGAATAGCTCTTCCTCAAAGTGACAGGCTCCTGCAGGCAGGCTTTGGCTCCAAAAATGTCCTAACCAAGCACGTACTCTTTTGTAACTGTAGGAGAAATTCGGATTTGCCTCCTGATGGAGACTCGGTTCAACAGGGTCTGACAATCCTTGTAAACTATTCCTGGGGTGAGACTTGCAGCACTGTCTCTCCTCCTTACCCTGCTGCTGCCCCGAGGGGGAAAACACCATTTTACCTGCTCCCTTTGAACACCTGAACAACTCATTCACAGCAGGAGTGGCAAATTGGTGACAAATAATAACCTAGGTAGAGCACCATGTCCATATACATGATGCCTCATCACTGCAAGGACATTTGCTCCTCTCACTGCTGATCTGAGCCTGCAAGCCCTGGCACCATGTGGCTGGTGGGGACACAAGCCGTGGGGCTCTGCTGGACAAGGAGCAATGGGGCTCGTGGCAAAGCCAGCCTGAGAGCATGGGGCTGCAGAGGTGGTTTTAACTTGTCCTGGTGGTCTTCTTCCACAGGAGGAAAGGCCCATACCACAGCTGTGATATTCCTGGACTAGAATGATAGATTATGAGAAGCTTCCCTAGCTGTTCGTGCTGCAGCCCATGTCTCCCTCTGCCTGGTGACACCAGTGTCGTTCAGGTCACCAGAAACGGGGCTTTGCAGCAGTGCTCTTACGCAGCTGGGCAACGGCAGTGAGGGCCACTTACACTCCACAGGCCCCTCTGGGCTGGACAAAAAAAATGGAGGTTCTTTGTTGTCTCCCTTTGTGTTCTGTGTCACAAACCTTGTATTACATCGCTGCACATTCAGACTCTTATGTTGAGGGTGGTGGAGAGGAGCAGTGGGAATGACATAACAGCAGGAGGGAAGAGGCATCCCCCAGCAATGCAGCACGCAATGTGGTCCTCATCATCCAGCTCCCTCTCATCTCCCTTTCTCCTTCTCTTTCTCACACATGCACAAAGAGGTTAATATTTGGTTTAAAAAAAAAAGCCAGCAGAGTAATTTAAAACACACATTTTGCAGCAAACCAGTGTTCAGTGTAAACAAAGCATTAAACTGAAAAGATCCATGTGCACTCGTTATCAGTTATTGCATTTTTTTAAAGACGGAAATCTAATACATTTAAAATAAACCCATAGCATGAAATAAAATAAACTATGGTCTTGGTTAGTTTGGTTTGATTTTTTAATTTAATGAGGAAAAGAGCTCTATGATAAAGCAATCCTTTCAGAAGGAAAGGCCTGGGCAATGGTGAACATGTCAGCCACATGCTGAAGGAAGATTAAAGCCTAGCAAGACTCTCTTTCCCACAGTTTTTGAAGCCTTGCAACATTTCTGTGCTTAGGATAGTCTAGAACATACTTCTGGGGACAGAGGCCCCAGACCCTCCACAGCTCTTTGCAGAGAAGCCCTGTAAAAATGACTGACAAATCCATAACATTTAGGAGTGAAGGAGACCTGGTACAAGCTGCACAGACAGACTTCAGGGTTTTGATACAACAAAAATTTTTTAAAATTTTTACAAGAGAGCCAATGGCAGCTAACAGCATAAATCCCACCAAGAGTGGGAGGAAGAGATTTACCTTTCAAAGTCTGATCTGACCATTTCTCATTTTAAAAGTTCCTTAATGATGTGGCTGGCACCAACATGCTGCCCACATCCCTTTTATCCAGTGCCACAACCTGCTTAGAAGAGGAGAGAATTGCACATGTAGATTAGTTATCAGCCATAGATAAATTAGAAAATTCTCCACTTTTTTTTTTTACAAACTTGTCTTCTGTTTAGCATTAGTTCAGGTATTTTATGTCCTGATGTGGAGCCTCTTAGTTAGGCGTGAGGAAAAGCAGCCTTACCACAGAGCAGCTCATTGTTGGGCCAAGAGACCTGCAGTGGCCAATGGAGCAGCTGCACCCTGGGCTCCTCAGCTTCTGCTGCTGGAATTGCATCCAGCAGGGTGCCTGGGGCCACTGGCTGAGCCAGGCTGCTAGCAGGCTGCACTGCTGCCCAGTTTGTCAGAGCTTCCAACTCTTGGCGCATGTTGGCTTTTCATCAGAAACCAACCGTGAGGGACGATGGAAAGCATGGCACAGTGTAACCCACAGAGCATCACAGTCCTGGGCTCTTCAGAGGGGGCACACCCATCCCAGTGGTAATCTACTGATGATGAAAGAAATCACTTCTAACCCCCTGTTTTGTAGCTCATATATATTGGGCAGCAGGAAGAGAAGTGACCCTTTCAACCCAGCAGCAGTAGCCTGGCATGCAAACCCAAGTGCCAAAATCTGATTTATGGTTTTGAAGTCTGCATTTACAGTTACATAAGGTCCAGGCTGGAATCTCAAAATGCGCCAACTTGCTCTGATTAGCAGTATATTTTGCTTTCTTGTGAGAGGCTAAGGACTAACAGACAAGCCATAAAGTTCAGATCCAATTCTTGCCTGCCTTGGAGTTCAGCTGTACTTCTGCATGTGCCAGACTCTTGCATAGGTATTTCATGGGTCCATCTCATAGCTGAGGTGCAGGGGTTGGAGGAGATGTCCTCTGCTCTGAGAGTAACCAGGGAAGGCTGAGGGTGCAGGCTAGCGCTGCTCTGCCAGAATGGGTCACTTGGGAGTGTTTGTGCCATGATGCAGAAAGCAATATTCATATGGAGTTAGGGATATGGGTACATATACGGATACAGATACAGACACAAATACAGAGGCAGTTCTGACACACTAGAAACCAAAAAGGTGGGAAGTCTAGGAGACAGAAGGAGTTAGGATGGAGCAGATTTTTAACCCAACTGAGCTATCCAGTCCATCACATCACATGAGCCTTTAAATTTTACTCTTTAATTTTATGAGTGCGCAGTCAGAGCCAACCGTGTCAACTGTGCTTTGTGGAAAATGGGAGCAATGAGGAGGATTGAAAGCAGGGAAATGGAAGGTTTCAATATTGTCACAGAGTTAAATGTTTTGATTTCTCAGGAAAAGCCTTTTAGTGTGACTGCTTTTTAAGGGTTATTATCTCTACTGTAATATGTCATTAACTAAAAGGCAAAAATTGACACAAAATACTTCAGTCAAACTAAAATATTTTTTGAAATCTTTTATGGAGAACTATGGAGATTTTTTTTTTTTTACCTGTCATTCCTACCTAGAACAAATGGAAATGCTGAAGTCCTGGACCCTAGGTGAAGTATCTTTCCCTTTCACAACACTCTTGCTGTCCATGGAGCTCTGCAAACCTCTGGAGCAAGCAAAGCAATAACTGGGGAGGTAACAGAGGGTGTCCCAGTCTGATGGCTTGGTGGAGGTGAGTGGGGAGGGAAAGGGAGTCCACTCTAGACTAAGGGCCAGGGCAAAGGAATGCTGCTCCTGCCTTCACTGTAGGCAGCTGCCCATCCCTCTGTGCCAGCTTGCCCCTGCCCGCAGAGGCAGCAGTAACACCGTGTTTCCATGATTAAGGGCCTCTGGAGGCACCGGTGAAGGGCTGCAGAGTAACCCAACGGGTTTTGTCACCGCCTCCAGGTACAGGTTCTGTAACATTGCTGCAAAAAGCAGCAGGAATGGGAGTTTCTGGTTTAATATCTGGGGGCAGAGGTTTGTATCTGGCCTCAGCCCGGAAAACACTTTTACAGAGCATTGATGGAAGTGGGCAAAGCTACTGCTCCTTCTGCCTTTGAATCTCGTGTGTGAACACAAGCAGGGAGTGGAAACACAGACTCCTGCCTCGTGTAATAAATAAGAGGGTCATTTCCCCTTGCCCTGGTGACTGTAGGGCTGAGTGGCCCTGTGAGATCTGCATGTTCTTATGGCTCAAGGAAGTGTATAATCCCATCCTGAAAGAAAGTGGTTTCTTATGGAAAGCCTAAAGAACCCCACCCTGGATTTTGCATGTGGCTGAAAGGGCTGTCCCGACAGATGCTAGCAATTAGCCATGAAGAGGAAGGCCACAGTGGCCAAGGGCTGTGGAAGCTACCCTGGAACTTTGGGGTACATGGACCATGTCAGTAGCCACCACATAATTCTGGATTAGACCTGGAGCAGGGCTGGGGCAGGCAGAGGGAAACTGCCCCTCTGACACCCCAAAGTAAAGTGTGAAAAAGGAGTGCCCAACCAGCACTCCGAATTCTCCCCTTCCTCCCCTTCTGATCCACGTTGCCCTTGGAGCAAGAGTAGTAATAGGACCTCAGGGGGAGCAGTGCATGATTAGAAACCCTTTGTGCCCAGGGTTTGAGCATCCCATGCTGGTGAGGGCATTCCTGGTCAGGTGTCTGCACTGGTTTTGTCTGGGACGTGAGAGCTCCATAAACCCCAAATGTGGAGCTCTTCCCCAGCCTTGTCTTCCTTTTTAAAGGGTGAAGGGGAAAAGAGGAGAGGCTGAGCCTCTTAACTTTGTTGTTTCAGGCTATTCTGCCAAAACTGGGTGTTCTTGTGTCCTTCGAAAAGGATGTTCTTTGAAACTGGGTGTCCTCATGTCCAGTTCTGCAAATCATGGCTTTTTGAAAATAAAAAAAAAGCAAAGAAAGACATCATTCTGGGGGCAGAGGGAGTATTTCCTGGCTTGCATTCCCCCCCCTGCAGTATGCCCAGCTCACAGGCTATTAAAGGAATTTAGATTACTCTCTGCTGGTCAATAGTTTCAAAGATACAAGAAGGGTTTAATTACCCCTATGTGGAGGCAGATCACCCAGCCCAAGGCAGAATTTCACTTGGAAAAGACAGAAATTACAGTAATTCTATGAAGTTCACCAGGGACCCCATTATTGTTAATTATTTTAAATGGAAGATGTTGGATACTGCTGTGGTGGGCAAAAGGCATCGAGAGAGAAAGGGAAAGAAACACAATAAGCCTGGGAGAGACAGAAATCTCCCAGCAGGGCTATTTGAAGGGATCTGGAAATCCCCCCTCAGCTTCCCTCAGCTAGGAAAGGAGGGGGACAGATTGCGGGGACCAGTTCCTGACAGCTCTGCTGTGCTGTTAAATCTTTCAGTCTCCTTGCTTTCTTTGCACACTAACTCTTGTCTGAGGCAGAGATCACAGCCCAGGTTACCTTTAATGCTTGCCACATCATTCAAAACTTTGCTTCCCTCCCCCCTCTCCCGACTTAGTTGCAAATTCTGAACAAAAGAGGGCACTTTCAGATGGAAATGCTCCAATACTCACTCCACCTGCACAAGACAACCCCCATCTCCCCAGACATTTGCAATCAGTCACACCGAAGCTCTGCAGAGGAATATGCCTGAAGGTGTGCTGTGGAGGAGGGTTCGGGTACGGGAGCATCCTTCTGTCTCTCACTTCAGTGAATGGGAACTTGCCTCTTTTTATGGGCCCATTTGCAGGTGCTAACTGTATTAGCACAGCCCCAGCGGGGAGATTTCATCAGGAACAGTAGTAATAGGATAAGGAGTAATGGGTTCCATCTGAAAAGAGTGGAAATTTAGGTCAGATGTACAGAAAATACTCTTTATTGTGAGGGTGGTGAGGCACTGGCACAGGTTGCCCAGGGAATCTGTGGATGCCCCATCCCTGGCAGTGTACAAGGCCAGGGTGAATGAGGCACTGAGCAGCCTGGTCTAGTGGAAAGTATCCTTGCCCATCGCAGAAGGGTTAGAACTAGATGATCTTCCAGGGCCCTTCCAACCCAAACTATTTCATTATTCTGTTCTATGATTTGTCATCTTCAAGAATATTAAATGTTTTAAAGAATGCAGACAAATAATGGTCACGAGTAAGGTATTTGGTATGTAATTAGCATGGATTCCACAAGAATTAATTAAATTTTAGGTAAAGGGTAAGTTAAAAGTCTAAAGTTACAGGGACTTAGCTGCATGCTTCATTCCCATCAGGAGTGTGAGAACTGAAAACCACTTTGGAAAATAAGGGAGGAATATTCCTCCCCAGCACGTGTACTTAACTTTGATATGTGTGTGGGCCTCCCAAAAGAAGGAAGGGCGATATTGCAGCAGGATTTGGAACTGGGAAATTCAAGCTGCAAAATTCAGGTGATGATGATTCCCAAGGAACCAAGCTGTAGGGATGCTCATGACAGGCAGTGATGACCCAGGTTTGACGGCAGATCATCCATGAAACAAAGGTTCAGGTCTGAATTACAAACCTTGCCCCTAACAACAGGGGGAGAGGAGAGCCAATTTCACCCCATTAACATTTATTTAATCAAAGATGGTAACCAGATAGGTGCACTTTCAATAGTAGTTCAGGGCACCTTCTGGTTCACATGCATTCCTCTACAAATCAGCTGCCAGAGCTGTGCTTAGTGGATCATAGCTGAACATGTCACGTGGATTTCTAAAAGCCTTATCCCGGGAAAGGGACAACAATGAGATGCGAGCAAAAAGTCTGCCTGTAGAACCATCAGGAAGACCCCATACAATAAAACTTTAAGAATGAATCCTGCAGGATGGTATGCATTTGGAACCAGTGTTGAAAACATTAACCCTACAGAGGGTTACAGGCAGTGGCAAGCAAAAGCTGCCAAGAAGCATCTTGTTGAAATCGCTAATTAAAGCAGAAACTCAGGTTAGTTTCAGATGCCAGTTGAAAAAGAGAACTGGAAGTAAGAAACAGACTCTTGTGCTAGGACCCTCATTTAACAGGCCCAGCTTTTAGGTTTGGGCTTATTTTAATCACACACGTAGTTTTTTTTTTGCTTTCAGATCTTTTTAGTGAGTATGTCTGACATAGACACAATGCAATCTGATGCTAAAAACGTTAGGATGATGCCAAGCCAATTAGCAGTATATGAAAAGCTTTGTTATTATGTAAAAAAGAACCTACGAATATCTGGGAGGTAGAAAAACAGTATTATTATAACCTTGCAAAAATTATGTACAGCCTTATCTTCGACATTTTTGGAGGACTATTTGTATCTAGAAAGAAGACAGCTGTTTCTGAAGGAAGTTTACTTCTGAAGGGTGAAGGAGAATTGTAACTGAACTTGCTTTGCTGCTTGTGGGAGTTCCTAGAACATGGGAATATGAAGCAGCTCCCAAAGACTGAAACTCTGACAGTTGTAAAATGATTGCTTTTGAGAGTTATCAGGTAAAGGCAATGAGAAGCCTATCTATGCCATCTTGTTTCTCTACTACCCACCTCTTTTCCTGCCCCTCATTATATATTCCTGAAAAAGCTGGCTGAGAAATTGTCCTGGAAGGAGTGCATTGTAACAAGACATAGCTTTTGCCCGTTCTAGCACTTGGAAACTGTGTTTTGATTTATTATGTGTGGTTTGGCAAATCTGTTTTCGCAAGCTGCAGGCAATTGTCTGTGGAAACCATACTCTGAACACAACGAGCACAGAGGCCTCTGATGGGCTCCTCAGAGACCACCGTGAATGGAGCCAGTAAAAAAGAATGCCAAAGGAAACATTTCTATTACAGTCCAGGAGGAACCAGACCTTGGTTTTATCAGTCTCCTCAGTCTTCCATGATGGAAACCTCTAAATGTGCTCATCGTTAAGTCAAGGTAAACACACTCTGTATCTCCACTCCAGAAAATACAGACTGTGTGCTGGCAGATCTACAGCTCTGGACTGTCAGCATCCTTGATACATGGTTCAGCCTCTTCTCCAGGGGAAAGGAAAGCTCATGCCAGCTGCACAGTAGCTCCTGCTGCACACGCCAGAGCAGTGCCCAGGAGGGCAGTGACTTGATGCCTCTCACACTGACATCACAGGGGACTGGAAATTATCACCTCTGCCAAAACAGTCCATGGTCTCAGCCTCATCATGCACAGCAGGTATTCACTGGTACAATCATTCTCACTCCTGGCACCATTTCTGCTTGCCTATTGAGGCTGGACCAGTGGAGGCAACAGCCTTGGGTGGGGGCTCAGGAAATGAATGCAATGCTTTTTGATTTACTCCTTCTCCAGAAATTGTTGGAGAGTGTATGAGCAGAGCAGCCCACATGCACCAGCCAACCAGGCATGAGCAAACCCCACGTGCCCACATTAGAAATTATGTGGATGGATGGTTTTTCCCAAGCTCCAGCCAGCCCCAGAGAGTAGGACCTGCCATGGCACAGCATATTTATGAAAGGGTAAAATTCCTTTCTCTGCAGGTCAAGGCCCATGCAGCATTCAAATCCCACTGAAGTGTATCCTGATCAAAGACCTGGGGACAGCATTTCAGCTTGCTGTGGAAGACACACTGAGAAAAGCCATGCACCAAGTCTTGTACTGAGATGCCCACTGATGATGATGCTGACAAAGAATCTGTCCTTGATCCTAGCAGGCTCCAGGGTTATTATTCCTGTGGGTGAGGTTGCTCACATGTATATGTGGGAATAGGTCTTTGGCTGGTGCCACTCAGCAGAGTTTTTCTCACAGACTTGACTAGGATTTTACTCTTAAATCTCCTTAATGATCCCAATACACTCCCACATTCTGTTTTTCAGGGCTAAGCAGAGCAAAAATTAAGTGGCAAGGAAGACACAAATGCAGGAGGCTCAGCAAGGCTCTTCAGGCACTGGACGATGATTTTAAGTAGCAGCAATGACATTTTCTCCTCCTATATTTGATATTCTCATAGTTAAAGATTATGATACTTTTTAGCTAAGAAATTACTGGATTTTCTGCAGAGCCACCAGCTGAACTGAGCCTCAGCATTGTGAAGTGCATTAAATGTTAGGTCATCCTTAGCATTGCCAGTCCCTGGGAGTGTCTGGGCGCTTGATGTTACCAATGAACACAGCACTGTTCCCCGCTATGTGGACAAAACCAAGAAGAGAGATTGTATTCAAAATGTGCATCAGCCTCCACTCAAGTGCTTATCCACGTCATTACCACTGCACAACAGCAGGATCATTGCAAGCCGAAGGCTTTGTGACAAGTCCAAAAGAAAAAGAGGTGCTTGTAAGCAGACCAGTGAGCCTTCTGAAAAGTTGGTAAAATGCCACAGAAATGTTGTTTGAAACACACAGGCACTGAACTCCCTTTTGCAGAAAGTCCCTGTGTATGTGAATAACTTTACCTGTAGAAGCAGAGTTGCTGCCAAGGGGACACATTCTCCAAACACGGTGCCCTCTGCAGCTCTGTGAGCTGTGTGAGGCTGAGGGAGGAAGCTGCTCACACGCCCCCAGCAATCTGTCATCCCCGGGTTCAGGCTGCTGTGAACAAGTGCCAGCACCACGCACATTTAATTAACCTTTCTACAAGTTGTAAGATGAGCCATCTCTGTTCTCCACAAGATTTATTTTCAGCACTGCACGATGGCAATAGAAAATAGACACGGAAATTCAGCAGGAAAGGGCGCAAATGGGCAACACAGTTCCATTAGGGAAGTTGGTTTAGCACAACGTAGAGTTCTGATTTTTTTACAGTCTCCTCTAGCAAATTCATTCTGTTTCTCATACATCAAGGCTCCTGGAAAGTCCTTGTGCATATTCCTTTCTCCTTAGCACACGTGTGAAATGCACTTACGGCCCGTGAAGCAGAACTGCAGCGTCAGAGATTCACAGATGTTTCGCCTGCACCATATGGCGCGTTCCCCACCATTCCCTGCAGAGCGGCTTCTTGCGCTGAAAGTCAATGTTTTCCCCACACATGGGAAAACCAAATGGAGAGGCTATAAAAGGAAAAAAAGGAAGAACAAAACACCAACAAATCTGAGAAAAACTGGTCAGAAAAACCAACCCATAAAGAGAATGAGTAGACTTGGCTAACACTGGGCACACCAGGGTAAAAAGCTGGGCGCACACTCTTCAGTGTGTATTGTGAATTTAAAGCATGAATTAAGAGTACACTAGATGATATGCTAAGTTGTATCCCAGCCACATACTATTGTCAGCTTGTACTCTAGCATTCAGGCACTTAGAATAGAGGCACAGGCACATAGAGGGCTCTGGAGAAATGGCTTTTTATAACTGTTTTGTCAGAAGTATGGAATATTGTCAGCACAGCTTGCAAATATCATTACTGGGAAATGGAGAGTATTTATACAGCATCTTTCATTTAAAGTCACCCAGTATATCTTTCATTTCAATCCACCTAGTGCAGTAAGGATTAAGGCATTTGAAGTTGTAAAAAAAAAAACAAACAACCACCAAACAGAAAACAAATGAATTAAAATAATATCAGATTTTCTAAGTCCTCAGCCTTTGTGACCAAACTGTGTCTGTCAATCATATAGACATGTTCAGAAAGATTTTCTAAGACAGTAATGTCAATAAAACATCTATGGTAAATCCTGTTTGACCTTTCTGGGGACAATGTACCCAGCTCCAGCTGGGCAGGCCTTCCCCAGGAGACAAATCCAGCCTTGCTTTGCCCATTGCTTTGGGCCACGCTCTAACAGCTTTCCATAAATGTATTCCTGCTGCCAGAAATAGCCCTCTAGGGCAGGGTGCAAAGAGCATCAGCTCCAGTCAGAGCTACAAGCTGAGCATAAAAAGCAGCTCACACCATTTCCTCCAGCTCCTGAGTTTTCCTTTGAGAACGTGCCATCTACAAACTGATCTAATAACGAATCAGTCCAAACTTGCTGAAGCGGAGAAATTTGGCTAGGAGCAGAAGACACAAGCCCATCTGAAAGCCTGTGGAGCTGCAACTGTGCCATATGACCCAGAATTGTGATGTGAGATTTTTTTGGGGAGGTGGTAAAACCTTTCAGACATCAAGGAGCTTTGGACCTGATGAGATCACAGATGCTTTATACATCTCCTAAAAATATGGCAAAATAACCATTAAGGAAAACACTTCTAATTGAAAGCTACACCTGTACACAGTAGAAGATACATATACATAGTTCTCCAGCCCATGCAAATAGGAAATCCACTGCATATATATGAGGTTCACTGCATATATAGACTCTGATCACCAGATCCTTTATGTGTGGGCACATTTTTTTACACAGGACATCACACAGATTTCACAGGGACAAGTCATGCAGGTTTGATACAGTTCCCCATCGCTGCTGGTGTGAACAAGCCAAAGGCAGCAAATCACATTTTGAGACCTATGTTTGGGCATCCCAGGCTGAATTGAAATGCCTGCATCATCTTACCTCACATTTTCACTGTTGTCAGCCCCCAGCCTCCACCGCAGAGCCAACAGAGTGACTCTGGTTCAACAGCAGAGCAATCGCCAAGCTCCCAGGCCCCCCACACACTCTATCAGAGGGAGCTGGTACCAGGGTGCGCTGTGTAAACAACCAGGGCAAAGGAGAAGGAGGTGGTGGTGGGGTTAAATATCTGCTCTCTTTTACGAGACCACCTACAAAATGTTGCAAAGACCCAGCAACAAAAATAATCTGCCACAATTCCAGTGTTAGGCAAAATATAAACAATGTAAGTGCTCTGTTAAAGAGAACATCTGGGGAGTTGGGAGCTGCACAGATGTTTTCACAAGTTGTTTTTTAAGGAAAAGTAACCCTGCTAAGTTTTCTGCCCCTTCCATCTTGCCTCTCTTGACTGTGTTTATCAAGCCAAGATATAAACACATTAAAAAACCTTTAGAGGGCTATCTCATGCTGTATTATTAATTTGGAATTGACTGAGGGTTTGCAGCTGGGTTTGGTTTGACCCCTGGTTCTTTTAAAGTCTCTCCACACAAATAATTAACCAGTTTGTGTGTTGATTGGATTTTACATGCATAAATAAATACACAACACAGACACGCACATATATGTATATACACACACACACACACATAGGTATTAAGCAGTTTGCTAGAAATGACCATCAAACTTAGCAGAGAACACACAAGCTGGCCTGAGGCCCTGCCTGGGCAGTCAGGAGAGTGGACACAGTTTTGGGATTCCTTGAGGAAGGCAAGGCACTGGATAGAAGAATCTCTAGGGGAGGAAAGTTTATTACCTGGGAAAGTACAAGAGGTATACTGCTTAAAGCAGTTTCTATTTTAGCATCAAGCTACTGCAGAGTGGAAAGAAGTTAGGTTTCTTAGAAAAAAAAATACAATTAGAATTTTTCAGAAAATAATTTGGTTTTTCCTAATTCTGTAAGAAACCCCAAACAACCAGCTGTGATTTAAATATTTTAAGTAAATTAGAAAGCTAATTGGAGGAGCAAATGTACCTATTCCTTGAAGTACATGAGAAAATAAATTTGCCCACTGGGTCATTAGGAAGCAGAGCAATTCAACAAAGCAGCAATCTTACAGCAGAATAGTATTCGTCCTTTTAAATGTTGGTCTTTTCCAGAGAGGAAGCTGGAGATGCTTACTGCACTTTGCTAATAAAAATAATGCATCAGAAGAACCTCAGGTGTTGAAAGAGGAGATGCTGAAGCAAATTAATAAACTCAGTACCATGTGTGACTGGGTCCAGATGGTAAATACCAACAAGACCTGAGTGAAGAGTTGGAAACCTCACAAAACCCTGCCCTTTGATGCCTTGGGAACTTAAGACATCACCTTCATTAAACCCAGTTTGTGTCTTGGAGGACTGGCAAGCAGCGGAGGCTGTGGCCATGTCTTCAAGATAGCCCATATCTCCAACTGGCCCGGTGGGCTGTACCTCAGACCTGCTTATCTGGTTGGGTGCAGTTGGGTCTGTTGCTGGAAGACCAAGAATTTCCACTGTGGTCACTGAGCCAGCCAGCAGCATGGCAGCCAGGGATGGTGGAAAAGCTGCACACAGACAGTGTAGGGTCTTGGAGTTGTGGCCTCATTGGCCCCACCATCTCACCAGCAGCGTGAGGGAAAACAGGGAATTATTCTTGCCAAGCCAGAGGTGCAGTCAAGACCTCAGGGTTGGTGGCTGTGTTGGGCACAGGTTGATACCACCAGGGACATGGTCCCATCCGCAGGATAATGGGACCCCAAACAAATGTGAAAATGCCTGGCAGTGACACTGGACAGACTGAGAGATGGGAAAATCAAGAGAAGATTAAAAAAACAAAAATGTGAAAAGCATTTGAGAAGCTTTATGGTATTTCACTTCTGGTGATGCAGAAATGCTACTAGAAACTACTATCAAGATGTTCCTCTGGTTTGTTTAATGGGGATTTGCATTATAGAATCATAGAATGTCCTGAGCTGGAAGGGACTCACAAGGATCACTACTCCAACCCCTGGCTCTGCACAGCATCATCCCCAAGAATCACACTCTGTGCCCGAGTGTAATGCCCAAATGCTTCTTGAACTCTGTCAGTCTTGGTGCTATGACCACTTCCCTGGGGAGCCTTTTCTAATGTCCAGCCACCCTCTGAGAGAAGAGCCTTTCCCTAATATCCAACCTAAACCTCCCCTGATACAGCATCATTCCATTCTCTAGGGTCCTCTCCCTGGTCACTAGAATTTTCTGGGTTTTTTTTCTTTTTATAGTACAGTTTCAAAAAAGAAGAGTGATCAGACTATCACTATTGTGCCTCTCTGGTGAAACCTGGGGGGTAGTGTGGAGGAAGAAAGAAAGGTGTGCAGGATTATGAATAGTGTAACTTGGAAAAATTCAATAAATAAACTTGCAGTAAGCAAGAGAGCAGCTAGCTGTTCACTACATTATCTCTCTACTCCTCCTTGGCTGAGCGATTTCTAGGATATCAGCTTGGTGAGGATTTTTACCTGTCCATGGGGAAGGGAGAAGCCTCCTCTGTGTGGCCAACTTAAATAAATCTGATTTTCTGCCTGTGCTGACTTTGGGAAATAAGATGATACCTCTGGAGAAACAAGGTATTAAAAGAAGCATATTAATTAATAAATAATAATGGTTTATGCATTGATTAAAAAGAATATTTTTTACAGGCCCAGCCTGCCTTTCCATGTGACCAGAAGGTACCCTTTGCAGCTTGGGCTCTGTTACAGTCTAAATGAGGCAGCAACAGCCATTAAGCCATTAACATGTGCTCTGTTATAAAATGGATCTTGAATTCCCTGCTTCTCTGGGTGACCAGTGCCATAGGGAAACTCTCGCTGTGCAGAAGTGCTGCACCCCCAGCCAGCTTTCTACATTTCAGCAAATGACTCCTAGCACTGCAGGATGCAACTTCCAGCCCCCTGTTTTTGCTGTGACTGGCCAGAGACAAGAGGCAGTGATCAGCTAGGGCCTGGGAGGATGCAGAGCAGAGCAGGAAGGACAGAGCCAGGAGGCATGGGAAGGGGCAATGCCTGAGTCCCCAGCCACTGTGGGGATGTGGTCCCCACTGGGTGTTGCACGCTGTGCCTGTTGTGTCCTCACCATGGACACCTGGAACAGAAGATACAGTGGGACATGGACAAGAGCCTCCTTGATAGAACCTTCGCAGCATAAGTTATGTTTAAACACAGGCCTCAAAATAATCCACTTGTTTTATGCCAGAGTGCATGAGGACTGTACTCCTGCCTGCTGGGCAGGAGAAAGTAAAGGAAGCCCCAAACCTGCTTTGCTGCTCTTTGATAAACAGTTTGTCAGAACAGCAAGGTGTCGCCCTGATTTTTCAGCCTTCTCTTCTGTTTCACAGTTTTCATAGTTTAGGTTGTTTCTCACGCACGGGTGTTATAAACAGAAGCAATGTTTTCATTAAATCAAGGAAAGTTTACATTCCTGCTCTTAGAGATATGGACAGCTGATGGACAGTTGTCTCGACCAATGGGATGGGGAGAGGTGTCAACCTTCTCCCCCAATCCCTGGCCTTTGTAGAAATACTATATGAAGTGGAGTCAGATCTTCTAATAAACAGTTCATGCCTTCTCACCAAAGTGTGTGTGTGTGTGTTTGTAGGTCTGTGTGTCAAACAACGACAGCAAGGAACCTCTAAAGCCCTGGTATTTGTCTCCTGCTTTTTTTTTTTAATCTCAAAATCCTGGTGCAATCATGGTGAATTGGAGATTGCAGGACACTCCTTAGTTCTGCATCATGGCCTAGTGACAAAGGGATTTGCCCATTTGTACCAGTCTTCTGAAAGTGACTAAAAAGTCACTGCACTTCACTCCTCCCAAAGGAGCAAGCAAGAATCACTTGAATTTGCAATACGAAAAGAAAAATATCCCTTTCTCTCCAATTTAGGCATAGGAAGAAAATATTGAATTCTGCTTTGCTGACTGCAGTAGGAAAAAGAACTATCTCAATCTCTCCCTTTTGTTATTTTATTCTGAGGTGGGTTAGGCAGTCTTGCATTCGCCCTGGTGCAAACCAAAGTAGGATCAGAGGCTAAACCAGTAAGATTTATTTATGGTTGTGGAGATAGTTTATCCCCAGAGACATTGAGCAGTGGGACCTTTGGTTGGCTGAGACCTGTGGCCCTCCTGGCTGCTTCAGACCACATACCTCACTGTATCCCAAGTCACATGTTTGAGTAAACCCCCCAAAAACTTCAAGACAAATTTAAAGAAATCCACACAATTGATCAGGTTTCATCAGGCACCTTGGACTTATTCTGTGAATGTTCAAAGAAGTCACTCAATGACCCAGATCTCCTTGTTAGCAGGGTCCTTCACACATTTCATATGGCTGGGTTTGCCTGCATTCATCTTTTCTGCTAGCCTTGTGTAAAGAGGTCAAGTCTTAGCATCACTGACTGTGGACAGTTACATTCCTTCTGCAGAACCTTGATGGATTCAGTTCAGTTTAGTTTTGCACCAGGGATAAGGATGGGGACTTTGCAGAAACCTCACTGATCTGAGGTTTTGGATCTGGCAGCTGAGGGACAGATCTACTCAAGCGCAACCAATGGAGTGATACCTTTTCCACCTGAGTGACCATGGTGTTCTTGGTCTGGGCCACATGCTATAATGATGGCTGATGATTTCTTCCTTCTTGCCCCCCAGCTTTAGGGTGGCTCCAGCCAGCCTGTGAATTTCTATGTCCCTAGGATCTGTGGGAAGATGCAAAGAAATGTTATTTCTCTCTTTAAATTGCAACCATCTTCAGAAAGGGATTGTGCAGTTGTTTGTGCTGTGCTGAGTACAAAAAGGGCCCAGAGCTGAAGGCTGGTGCTGGGGGCTGCTGCCACCACGGGAACAACAACCAGTGGCAGCAAACAATAGCCTTTGTCTGCTAACAACAGCTTGTGATGGGGGCAAACAGCTCGGCTCCTTGTCTCACTTTCATTTTAGGAACGCGGAGCAAAAGAGATCCTTCTAAGGGGAGAGGGGAGGACAAAATAACTTGGGAAATAAAGTGGTTCAAAATTCTCAGTGTTGCTCCCTCATTCTACTTTTTAATGGTGTAAGTTGACTGGTGGGAAAACCTGATTCCCACTAGAGCCCTCAACTTACTGCTTTCAGGCAGTTCGGTCCTCCACCTCCCAAAAAGTGTGCCTCTTCTAGCCTGGAGCATGCCCATGAGCCAATTTGTAGCTTGACTCAAGGTGAATTCTTCAGGTAACTAACATCCAGTGCAGCAGACTCTCCGGCCACCATCTCTGGATGTGTTAGAATGTTCGTGGAAGGTGACAGAAGCTTTGTTAAAAATCCTCTTTAAAATCCATGTGCACTCCCAAGTCTATGAGAAATCATGGTTCTGACCTCAAGGAAGCTGCATGATGGGTGAGATGGGAGGCAATAACTAACAGAGGAGAAAGGTGACATTTGAACTAATATCCTACCAGTGCTATTTCGGGCAATGCTGGTAGCACAGCAACCTGATTTGCATGATAATCTATGTGCTCCACACTTCCACCAGAATCCTTTATTGGATGTAGTAAAAATGGAGGTATCAGCATGTCACATCTTTAGTCTTCCAGACACTTACTCCCTGTGGTGCCAGCCACAACCCCCACAGTCCTGCAAGGAGAAAATGCCAGTGTGAAAGGGTTCCATGTAGGGGATTCAAGCCAATTCATTCAGAGTGGCGGGGGCTGAACAAGAGGGCAACCTGAATCTTTGCTTAAAACTCATCCCTGGTATCAGGTTTGATTCCTCCTTTCTTTTTATATAGCTTGTTCTTGCACTTTGCCTCTTTTGCACCCTTTGTGGGACTAACTAGATGGACACTGGAAAATAGAAAATAGTTTCTCTAACAAGCTTCTTGCCAACTCTTCTGTTTTCATGAGTATAGGGAGACAGACAGCTTTCCTCATAAGCAGACCTCCTAAATCTATGAGTCAGTTCAGATCCTGGTTGTTTCCAGGACTTTCTCTATAACCTTAAGAAATCCTTTAAGGCCATCTCTAACCCATGGAAGCTGCAATGTTTTATCATGTTCTTTCTAATAAAGAGCCATGAAATCTACAAATTTCAGCTGCTGGGGATGAATAATTTTGAGGTTAGTCCAGCCCTGGATTGGGAGAAACCTCTCAATCTGTTTCTCCAAGCGGAAAGTAATCCATTCTATTGTTTTTTGGATTCATCTTTCTTTTTAAAACACCACAAAACTTCATGTGAATTTGAACCTAATCCTCAAAAATCCCCATGTTTGCACAGCTGAGTAGAGACCCCACTGAAGATTAGTGGCATGTTTCAGGCCGACAACAAGCACTGACCAGGGACTTGTCTCATCCGTGAAAAACACCTGCTCCTTTGAGGTTCCCCTGCCTGTTGTGAAAAAAGGGGTAGGCAGCAACTCCAACTTGAAAAGCACAATTCAGGAAAGCTTTTTTCTGCTCTTGTAGCTGATTTTCACATGTGTTGTATATTACAAGTGATGTGAGTTTGGCGTTTTCTTGTTCCTGATACAAAGTGAAATTTTTATGTATTATTTTTATTGGACTTAGTGTATCCCCAGTTTTCAGCCAGGGTCCTGTTGTGTTAGTCACAGTACAAGACAGGGCTCAAGAGCTTCTTGTGACTGCAAGAGGAATGAATGAAGGATACACCTTGATTTCAGCATGGGTTTTAATGCCCTACTAAGGAGCTCAGTTCAGATTTGTAGCTGGGAAAGCCTTACACATGAAGGTTAGCCCAACTAAAAGGAGAGGTAGTCTGCTCCAGTCCAGGAACTGTTTTCCATTATGTTTTCAGAAGGTGCCATGTCAAAGAAAAGCAGCAACTTCAGGCAGTGCCTGACAAGTTGTTCTGGGGCAAAGATGGGCTAAAAGGGCCAGGTCTGAGCTCTTAAATTATTAAAACCATATTTTGGTGCTGTTACTTCAGGAACCATCCTGCTTGCACTAGCTTGGGCCCTTTGCATTCTCACTGCCCCATGGGCTTCAGGGTTTAGGGGGCTGTGAGGGCTGTGCTGCTGGGATAGCAGGGTTTGCCCAAAGGTACTGTGAGAAATAAAGGAGTAAAGAATTGGGTTAACTCCCACCACCATAAGAGAGGTGGGAATACTCCCTAATGATCACAGAAAAAGATAAAAGTTTCAGCTGCTCTTTTCAGTGATAAGCAAATGCTGTTTCCTTTAGCAGGAAAGCCTGCAAAGCGCTTGAGAGGGCAGGTGACTGTCGTGGCTGCCAAACAGGACCAGGGGTTTAGGAAACCTGCCTTGAAGACACCATTTTTTTCATGTACTGTGTCTTGCTTTTATTTTGAGGGTCCGGGGAGTTTAGTCACTGGCTGTTACTGCTGTGATTTGTGATCAGCTGGTGCATCTCCAGTCTCCTGGGGAAAGATTTCTAATGAGGATGGAAGCCCCGGGGCTAGGATGTGAAACAGAGACTGCTGTACCACAGCAGAGTAGATAAGATCAATAGGAAATGCAGATTTGCAACATGTTGCAAATATGATAGATTCCACACACATCCTGGGGAAAAGATTTTTAAATCTTTTAAAGGAGTGGCAGAATGACTGTCTCATATAAACAAATATATTCATATATGTAGGTATGTGCACAGGAATAAGAAGCAATCTGCCACCTCACCTCTAAAATATTTGCTGAGGATTGTGGAAATCTTCACTGGGTTGGTCCAATTAAATCAACTTTGTTTTGCTGCAGAAGACTTAGTGGTACTGACCCACACCAAAAGAAGCCATGATAAGGAGTGGGAAACTGCTCCCAGCCGAGCACTGCTGCAGGACCCACCACAGCCAGCATGGCAGCTCTCTGCAGGGCTGCATCCCAGCTCGATCCCTGGGCCAGCTGCAGCTATTGTGGCTCCCAGGGGCTGTTGGATTAGCCAGAAAAGAGAGTTTGAGTCTTCCCTGTCACTTTTACTTCCCCAGCACATTACAGAGCACTTGGCAGGCTAGAAGTTGTAGGGTGAAATAACAGAGTATGAACAAGATGTGAGGTTTTTATCAGCCAGGATAAATGATTGCTGAAAGCATTCACTGAAGGATGTCGTAAAGCTTCCACCTGTAAAGTTCACATCAGTAGATCTTCTAAATCATCCCTAAAATTCACTCACATATTGCTCAATCTGGTAGAGTAAAAAAACTGAAGCGAAAATCCTGTTTTACAGAAATGGACTGACTATGTCATTGTGATAGTCTCTCCTGGGCTGTTAGATTTGTAGCCTAATGCCATAATGTACCAGAAACCATGAGGAGAATCACCTGATGTATCAGCATCTGCTTTCTGGCTGCCTGCTGTGTTAAAGGTGCAAGAAACACCACTACTTGATCTGCTTGAAATGTATTTAAAGTCATATTCATGCATTTTGTCACCTTCTACAATGAGTGAATTCCTGCTGGTAGGAAAGCTGCATCCTGCCCAAATGCTGAGTGCAAGAAATAACAGTTACCCATAAATGCCTCATTAGAAAGGTGTCCCCTTCTCACCAGAGTCCCATAGGAGGAGGGCCTAATGTTCTCTAAACTCCCACCTGACTGCAGCTCCAGCCTATAACCATGTGCATGAGGAGGGGTGATCATCAGTTTGGAGATACTCATCTGGAAAACCTTCTTCAGGGAAAGTCACTGTCATCGACTTCGACTCACTTTGACTCGCTTTGACTTTGACTGATCATGAGATCAGAGCATGTCCCTACAGAAGTGCTGGTTTTGGTATGAGAGGGGTGGAGCAAATGACTTTTCATCTTTCCCTGATGTGAGCTGCAGATAACCTGGTACATCCCAAGGCAGGTAACCACCTTTCCACGCCCCCACTGAGAGGGCGCCTCTGTGCTGACACACCTGGCCACCACGTTGCTGGGTGTATAGTCCATACTGCCCTCACTCTAGCTGAGGTCAGACTGTTCGCCTGGACACCCTGTGGGAAGGATATGAACTGTACATCACAGCCACCTTTGCCTGCTAGGAAAGGCTAGAGCAGCTCGGCTCTGTCAGCAGCCCAACCTCCTTCAGTGTTTGAAGGGGCTGGAAAGGTTGGTTCTGCAATTAACAGCAGCTGATGTAATTGTCATGATTACGTTATTACTAGCAAAGGAACTAATGACTTGTATTGTAATGCACATAACCAGCACCAGCTTGGGGAGAAGTGCTGCCAGCTCCCCTGGCCTGGCTCTGTGCTCCCGGAACTGAAACCGGCATTCCCGGCAATGCTGGGCTCCTCTTCGCCTCCCAGCCAGCCACCAGGGTGCTCACACTTGGCAAACGCTCTACACGTGTCTGTCATTTCCTAGCAGGAGCTGCAGGGATGTGTCCCGCAGCCCTGCAAGTCAAATACTAACTGCATCAGACAGTGCATTTGTAACTAAAAATACCACTGAGCAATTTGCCTGAGAAAGGAGCCTGTTCTCCCTGGCTGGCAGCCAGGTGACTTTGCCTCGATCGCCACTGCTCAAGCTGTCATGTGCAATCCTTAAGTAAAACCATTTCAAATATCAGAGCGTGATAACATTGCCATCAGAGTTTAAACTCCTGAAAAATGGAAGCTCTGGATGCTAAATGCTGGCACAGTGGAAAAAGGCCAAGCCATATTCCTTCATTGAGATCATGAAAGTGTGACCACCAGCCCAGCTTTACACATTTATGGTGTAATCTCATACTGCAATCTCTGTTCTTTGAGGATGTCTGTGACTGAGGAAATTGCAAGTGAAATCTCCATTCTTTCACCAGATTAGTGTATGGTCATCGTTTGTCTCCTGTATGGGTAATAATTACAATTCATGGCACTTTGGCAGAACTTTCTATCCTGGAATTTCGAAGCTTCCAATTAAGCTTCCTAACACAGCTGAGAAGCAGGACCAGGAATACACTCTCTCAGTTAATCATTAATGAGTTTGGAGCACACCATATATAGAGGTTAAAAATAAGATTTTGTGAATATACTACATGATCTTGATAATACAGGCAGAAAAACTCTTATTCACTGCTGAGCAAAGACCCAACATTAGAACAAATGTGAGGCTGCCTCCCACAACCCCACTGTTTCACACCTCTCCAAAGCAATGGAACCATAGCTTCATAAGCACCTAAGAAGAATTAGGGAAAATTTGCTACTTATATCACCTTTCAGGCGCAGAGAGAGGGAGTGCTTTTTGCCTGTTTGTTTTCAATTTGCTTTTTACCTGCAAGCCACCTCCAGTGAGTCCCTTTTCCTGTTGCTCTCCTGTTCTTCCATGCCTGCTTGGCCCAGCAAGGGTGGGCAGTGCAGAGGCCAGAGAGAGCAGCCCTAGAAAGCTGGATGGGCCAAGCTCCTTTAAGACTTTCTGACTCTCAGAAGATTTCAGCTAATGTGTGAAGGCAAAGAAGGCAGAACAGATTGTATTGCTAGTGCAGCACTGACAGCTCGCGTCATGATTTGTAGCCTATTTTCCTCCAAGCTCTATTTCCCCCAGGGAATGAGTTATCCAAGTCTCTCCTCACTCATAGAAACAGCAACACAGATCTAACTCACACTGAAAAATAAGAAGCACAGAAATTGCACGTTCCTGATACCTCCAGGACCAGAAAGGCAATTGAAAGGATACCTTGCTGTGGGATTTTCAAGCTGGTCTTGTGATGGTTTAGGAGTGTGACTTACATTGTTTTAAATACAAGCATTGGCAGTTCAGCTTTCATTACCAAGATGAAGGCAGATTTAATGTACAAATTGATTCACAGATGCGCTGAAACAATTTTTCTTTATCCTGACCTCAGTCCCCATGCAGATATAAATCTCGAGCTGTGAATCTATGGTACTTAGTTTTTCCTTAATTGGGCTGGAGCTTATCTCCTTCTGCAAGAGCAGCAGCATCCAGGATGCAGTGGTTTGCATTTGTCTCAAGAAAAATTACCAGTGCGGGAAGCAGTTAGCTGAGGGACTGGGTAAGTGTACTCTTGGTGGAGTGAGTTAATGTTTGACGGACAGGTGATGGAGTAGGCTAATATTTGAACATCTGGAGATTTAACTTCAAACACCCGCTGGGATTTGAGTCTGCTCTGATCTGTTGTGGCCGTTTGCCACGTCAAAGGATTTCTACACAACTAAGCAGACTCCAGCCAGGCTCCCAGTCTCTGTAGCCATCCCCACCTGGCTTGTAGAGGGCAACATGTACCTAGTGACCTCACAGTCGTGTTCCAAACCCCAGGAGATTGTCTCAGGGTTGCTGTGACAGAAAATGTGCAAATGAATTGACTCCAACATGTGAGAAAGGGACAGATCCAGCAATACTGGGAATGAGCTGGGGGAGCCTGGAGGTTCTGCTTCAGTGCCCTATTTCTAAAGTATTGGATTTCTCTGGTTGGAGAGGTCAGTTTGAAATAACAGTTCAGATGCATCCTCCAAGGAAGGAATTAGCAGAGCTGCATGGGGAAGCCTGCAAAGTGCTAGGTGACATTGCTCAGAGTAGAAAGGACTTCGGGAAGGCAGTACTCTGTTTTTCTCATTGTTTTTTGAGGAAAAAATGAGATGCTTTTATACAAAGATTTATAGGTGTACAATGTTTCTCCCTGAATTTGCATTTGTTTGATCTATATTTCTTGGCTTCAGCACAAAGCCAATCTAGTTTATTCCACTTTCTGCACTCCATCTCTCTAGCTTTGATGAGCTTCTGTCAGAATTAGCAACCAAAGCCCCAGCTCACAGATATCTGCTTTCTCAGCCCAAATGATCACAGAAACAGGGACATGCCTCTGGGCTTTAGCCTCTTCTGGCCAATCTGTACTAGGAGAGCATATCAGCTCACCAGCACCTTACTCCTTGTATGGAAGTGCAGAGGTTTACTGGAGGGACCTCTAGTGCAGCTTTCAGCAGGGAACACTGATGGAAAAGAGACCATAAAAAAATCATAATGGGGGCAGTTGGCATTGAGATGAAAAGGATAGGGTTGGGGTTTTTTCTATTTTTATGGTGATGCTGCACTTAAATGTGGCTTAATTTGAGGGCAGCATATGACCCATGTGTACCTTGTCACATCCTATAGATCTCATGTGAAAAGTTGAAAGCTCTTCATTGCAGCTGGGCCCCAGGGACCATCACAAGGCTGAGCTGCATGAATTAAATGACCGAGAGCAAAGCTCACAGCTTCTCTGACAGAGCCAGAACTCTGCCAAGAGTGTGGGGCTGCCACAACCCTGCCCTCCTCTTTCAGCACCCTTGGGACCAGACCTTCCCGTTACAACTCTCAATGCTCCAACAACTCCAGAGAAACTACAATAGTTTAAACCAACACCAAGTCTGGCCCTTTGTCTTAAATCTCCCATCCAGACTTGATTTTACAGACTATCTGGGTCGTGACAGAGTCCTCATCTATCACAGTCAGGTTACTTCCCTCCTAACCTAAATCAAACAAGCCAAACCGGGGGTAGCTCCTTTGTGGAAGGCTTTTCTCGGCTGGTTTCCCCCTCTTCCCTCCCTAATTGTTCGTTAATGTACGTAAGTGATTTAACCAAATAAGAGGCTAGAATTTCCCGTAGGGAGGGAAGTTGGTTGGAGGAGGGGACAATCCACAGACGGATTTACCTATATCAGATTCTGGGTAAATATTTACCTCCTTTCCCTTTTGTGCACCCTTCTCAGCCTCAGGAACAAGGACAGATCCTCGCCAGCCACAGGGCAGCAGGGAAATATTATTACTCCCATTTTACAAGTACACAAGTAGGGCAAAGGTGACTTAAGCTCAATCTCGGGAAAGGCAGTGGTGCTTTTACCACTGCTTCTGGGGGACTTTGAACGAGAGCAGCTGGAGTGAGAGTTGGAGTAAACAGCCAGCGCCAGCCTGACGGTGGGCAGGAGCCGAGCTCCGGGGCTGCATCACCAGGCATCCCAGGGAATGCCATCATCCTCCCTCAGAGGGTTCAACCACCACTGACCTGAGTTGTGGTTCCTCTCTGGCCACTGCCTTCAGCCCCTCTGACTTACCTTGTGGAGATGCTGGGAAGTTTCATTAATTCCCATTTGTAAAGTAGATTTAGAGTGCTGCCTACAATGAATTCTTTGTAGCAAGACCTGTGGCATTTAGCAAGAAGAAGAGGGCAGAACACTCCAATGCCTTATTTTTTTTCTGTCCATTTTTCTGGGTATTTTTGCAAAAGGGAAAAATTAATGTTAGATTTTATTACAAAACAACAGACTACAGCCACCCTTATTTCCCGGAATAATAATAGTCATAATGCATTACGTTAAGTTAGTCAGTAGTTTTCACTAATCTGCAAGACATGCACTGTTGACCTCTGAGGTAATTTTGGATCATGCTCAAGCCAAATAAAGGCAGATTTGTGGTTGCAGGTGAGAGATCCTCTGAAAAACCATAAATGTAACCACAATGTCCTCTGGTTTGATCTGAACTCGGCTTGGCCCTCATTGGTTTTTCTGGCACTAGTCCAGAAGTAAGGCAGATTAATGATTTAAATGATCATTACACTATAATATGATGTAACCCAGCACAGGGTGGTGGCTTTGGAAAGATAGTTTACAGTAAGTACCCAAGGCAGCAAACCATGGACCACTCCTCCTGGATGGCACCTTTCTCCTTGGAGGATGTTACAGGCTTGACTGGAATAACTCATGGCCTGAATGTGTCCAGTGATTGCAGGGGCAAAGAAATGTGCCCTTCTACAGGGCAGAAAATGCGTGTGTGAAATGTTACACTTCATCTTCTGCCTCCTGAATGGGCAGAAAAATGGTCTGTGTCTTTGGAGGATGATAAAAAAGTCAAGGGAAAGAGAGGTGAGCCTGTGAGGGTGGTAGCAGTGCCCATGCCCCTGTGATGATATGGAATGCTGCATACCTGCAGAGCTGCTTGAAGCTCAGGCATCAGTGATTCTATGGCCTGGGCTCTGTGCAGTGTCTTTTGTCATCTCCCCAGCCACTGCTTTTTGGGCTCATTAGATATATATACCAGGGGTCCACTTACCCACACTGTAATCCCTTCTCTGAGTAAGGTCTGAACCCCTGTGTTAATCCTGAACCTACAGAGAAAATATTCCCCAGCCTGTTATGACTACAGGTCTGCCTGAGCTCTAATAAATCAGCGAGGCTCCAGTGGAGTAACACAAAGCTTGAGGGAGTGCTGGGTGGGTAAATGTATATAAAAGGCAGTCCTGATCTTCCTTTAGCAGTCATTAATTACAGCCAGTGATGGGAATAGGAAACAGCAGTCATTCTGGGATACTGCTGTCTGCAACTCAGTCAGGGGCAGGCTGCAACCTGAAGACAGAGTGGACTGGGGAGATACATGAAGCTTAAAGACAACCTCCCCTTGAAATAAAGGGTTAATGCTTTGCATGTTTAAGCATTTGGTCTATGAAGTGACATCAGTGTGGTGAAGCACAAGTCCCGTTATTGTACAGGAGAGACACAGCGAGTGAACACATAGGGGCACACCAGTAAACGGTGCCAGCCCTGAGAGGCAACAGATTGGCACCAGCCAAGCAGCACCTCTCTGCCTCAGCTTGAAGAGGCACTTGAGTTAAACAGCAGTCACAGGGACTTTGCTGTGGAAAAGAAGTTTCCTGGCACTGCAGTTATCTGGAGTGGCCCAGGGTGCTGAGCTGAGGGGGCTGTTGGGTCAGGCAGCAGCGAGGCAGCAAGGACTCAGGCTGTTCTGCAGCTGATTGTTTGAAAAAAAACACCAACTTGGGAAATCTCAGGAAAGATCTTTTTCTAAGCTTGCAAAGAAGCTTAGTCAGTGCTTCTATAGCAACTTGACACCAGCAGAACTGCACTGTAATTATTAATAGGGAAGGAGAGGTGAGCAGTGTGATGGGTTTGAAAAGGCCTTGTACAAAACTGCATTCCAAGCAGTGGTCAAACCATAGGCCCTGCTTCATTTAAGCAACAGCTGCTGGTGTATTTCCTCCCTCAACCAATAATTTTCTTCTCGATGTGGTCTAAGCTGAAGAACCTTCACTGCCCAATGGGAACAAATCAGGAGCACAGGTACAGCTTGTCCTGACATCTGGGTGGCCGCTCCTTGCTGTGCCATGATGCCTTCTTGGCACACTGCCTTCCTCCACCGGGGTCACTGTGCTCCTGCCGGCGCTGAAACAAAGCTCTGCAATGGCAGAGGCAGACATCCAGCTCCAAAACCCTGGTGTTATCCTGTGATTACTTTTCCTGATGTTCATTCAGAAAAACCTCATCTGGCCATTTTTGTACTGAAAAATTTGTTACCAATTCAAGACAAATTGGTACTTTTTCTGGCATGGAGGATTTGGCTAATTAATTAATTTTTTACACTGGCACCATTTGGTGTGACTCTGCTATGGCTGGAGTGGTTCCACTGCCTCTGGACCTCCTTCATGACCATTTCTGCATTTGTACAGCATGGAACACCAGAGCTGAGTCAGTTGCTTGGGAGGATTTGGAGCCTGAAATCTCTTGAGGTCTTCTAGCAGATTTATGCTTAAAATATCTCTGGGCTAAGAAGGTGTTAGGCCCTCTCAGAAGTGCTCTCTCTTCCATCTGCTTTTTCATGTAAAAAGCAGAGGTGCCAAAATCTGCTGAGAGGACTGTAGAGGAAGGCCAGGAAAGATGCTTGCAGCTATCCAGCATGGATGATGTTTCACAGATGTGAAGTTGTGAGTACGGTCATAAACATTTTAAGACACACCTGCCAGATAGTTCTGGAGTTTTCTAGTGAGAACAAACCTTCTGTAAATACCAAGGGGGGAAAAATCAGGAAGATCCTAATTTTAGGGGCGGATACAGCAAATTTTCTTTCTCCTTCTGTGATGAGCACAGACTGTCATCTCCACCCCCTCCAACAAACTCACTAACATTTATTTAGTTACGTAAAGCATGAATTATGAGAATATAAAAAAGCATGTTTCTGTCACACACATGCTCTTTTTTCAATGTCTCTTCCTATCATGCAAATAGGAGTTAAAACAGACTTCCATGCTCTAATTTCCTCACTTTTAAGTCTCATTGTGGCACCCACACATGTTGTTCTGTGAGTTATGCGGGATTTGCCTTACACTCTGTGGTAAGACTGTCAGCATGAGTGGCTCAGCCTGGCATGTACCCACCCCACACACAAAGACACACTTCTCATTCATTCCTACAAAGAGAAAGAGCAGTGAGGGGGCTGCCAACAGGCCATGGCATGGCTTCCATCTTGTGGTGCCAGTGACCCCATCCCAACAAGGTTCCCACATGCCCACTTAACATCTCCACCCTGTGCAAGTCCCTCTCTAATGATTTTACCCTGGTGTCTCATTTCCCCGGAGCTGCACACTGAAGAGTGTGAGTATTTGGGTCTAGTGATGCAGGATTGTAAGGAGGCAGAGGTCTGCTTCTAACAGCTCACCCCCTGGCACAGCTCTCCTTGTCATAATATGATGGAGAGTGGGCTCCTTCCCCTGGCATAATCCCCAATAGCTCAGCCCACCTGCATTTTTAATCACAGCAGAGTAACCATCACACCAGTGGTGGCTGCAGGGAATAGACTCCTTCATCTTCGTGGGTTTTGGGTTGCTCATCCGTGAAACAGGACAGTCCCTGACAGGAGCATCCTCCTGGAGCCCTTCCCCTGGGCAAGTTTGCAGTGTGCTGAGGGCCAGCACGGGGCTCAGGGTTGGGGGGAGCCTGTCTGTGGGGATTTAAGAGTCACTGAGGCCTTCTGACAACTAAATGCCTTTCATTATAATGTCAGCAAAAAAGCCCAGAGATGCTTTAACCGCAGCTGAAGTGGCTTACAACCTGCTAGGCAGAGATATGGGAAAATATAACATATAATGGTAAAATGCAAGGTTTGTTACAGTAGGGCAGTGCTAGCACTGTAATTAAAAATAGTTCGGTACAGCTACATCAGTTATGGGAGTAAATGAAAAACCTTTCACGTCCCTAACCTATGTTACTCATAGTGTTAGTGGAGCTACACAGGAAACTATGTGGTGCTGCTGATACAATTTTTCTCCATCAAGGAACAGGTTTGGAACATACTAGAAGGACAATCTGGATTTTATTGGTTTAGGATGGAGCTGTATATTCACTAGGATAGACCAGCAAGTCCTTTTCACCGCAGACAAGCCCTAAAACTCCTGTCTCTCACATTGTAAAAGTGAATAGTCTTAACATATATTCTCTCCTTTCTCATGTGCAAGGCAATGCTGCAAGGAGGAGGATGAGGAAAAAAGGGATTGTGAACCATTTCCAGCACCAAGCACCCAGTTTGAGGTTAAAGACTATCCCTTCTAAAGTAGAGGGTTAGTTTGTTCACAGTTTGTTCACTGTGTCCTGGCAAGTACTTAATGCTTTGCTCTCCAAGTGGTGCCCTTTAGAGAGGCTTAGAGATCATGCAGCCTTGGCTGTCAGCCCGACCTGCTGCAGTCCTGCCAGCTGTGCCCATCCAGGCTACAGCCCCCTTCCCAGTGGGGCTTGGAGACCCAAAGAGTGAGTGCCCAGTTGCTCCTCACCTCACCTCTCAGCTGGGGAGAGGAGCCAACCCAGGAACTACTGCCTGGATGCCCTGGGCCAAGGGGGGGCAGAGTGCTTAAGGGAAACGTAGGTGCCATGCTGGGGTGCCAAAAGTGGGTCTGCACCCCTCTGAGCAGCATCCCCCTGTGCCATCTCCCACCGATCCACGCGGTCTCAGGCAGAGGCTGAAGCCCTTTCAGTCACTGTCTCCTTTCTCCACCCGCGAGTGCGCTCAGTGCCTCCCCGTGCTGTGGAGGTGCACAGCTCCCACTGCTCACCCTCGCTCCGAGGCAGGGAGGCAGCCCCCACAGTGGCCCTGTTCTGACAAGGAAGCAGTGTCTAGACACAGATTAGGCAAACAGCTAAAGCACAAGACCAGACACTGAAAAAAATCAAAAGGGAAAAAGAGCTCCCCAGCTCTGTCCATCACTGATTCCTGTGAGATTTGGGGCAAGGAACTTCTTTAGGTCTTTGTCTTCCTCACCTGTCCAGTATCGGATAATATGTCCCTTTCTGGCAAGGTTATGGTCAGAGTTAATTAGAAACTGAAAAGTGCTTTGAAATGGAAAATGCATTTGGGAAACTGAAGTATTATTACCGTGATTGAGTGAGTGGCTCTCAGGATAGGGAAGCATTTGACTTCTTTTTCCTGGTGGGTGGAATAGTCTGGATAATACTGGGATTTCTTCAGATTTATTAATTATCCAAGCATCTAGTATGTATCGGGTATCTAAAACAGAACTCGATTTGGATATTTATTCCATTAAATATAGGATTGCAAATTCATGAAATACAAGCTACATTGTTCAGACAAATAAATCACATGACACTGGGACTCTTCCCCTACTGGCACCAGATCTCCTGGCACAACTGCTCAAGGACAGGCATTTAAAATCTGTTTTCCATGACTCCTCACACAGGATTTTAAAATATACTCCAGGTCTGCCAGTAAAACAAGCTCTTGCAAGAGTCTCCAGCAAGCAAAGTGCAGGTCCTGAAATACTTACATGTGGAAAAAAAAAAATCAAATTAATGAGCTTTGTTTGCTCAAGCCGTGATTCTGCAGGATACTTTAAAGTATTCATTTGTAGTCCCATGATTAATCCTAGTGAAATGAGTGGAACTGTTTCCAGACAGAATCAGTCAGATGCTTAAATACCCTGAAGAATAGAGCTTCCAATTATTATTTCATCAACTCACGTGCTCTTGTCCTGTATTTTAAAGACTTCCTGTGTATTATCTTCCCCTGCACTCTAATATTAATTGAGTCTAAAACACCACCTCTGCTATCCATGAAGCACATATTAGTCTATAAAAAAATGTGTCACTATTCCAAGAAACCTCCAGTAACTTAAAGAAAAAGAACAATAAAAGAAAAGAAAATGTTAAGGGATACATTTTCAAAACCTTAATGTGATGAGATTTCGGGTTGGCAGTTCTTAGTTTTATGTCTCTCATTAACTTCTACTGAAATTACCTGTCCACTTATGCAGCTTTGGCAACATATTCTGAAAATGCACTCCAAAAGAGAGTGGATTCTGATTTCTTTTGGAAGCAGAGTCAAGTTCCTGTGTAGACAGGGGCTGGGATCAATACAAAGCTCACTCATCCTGAGCCCAGCTAGTTTTGATTCTGTGGAGTTGAGTGGTACTACCACAAGTGACTCCTGCACGTACATAAGGCAAATTGGGCATATTTTATATGAATAAGGACATGATGCCAGTATCTAGCAGATCTCATTTGGAGAGAAGAATCCAGGTTAAATCAATCTACTAATCCAGACCCATGAGTTTCTTTTCTTTGACTGAGCCATGGAAAATCATTCACCAGGCAGTCTTCACAGGATCAACAAGCTCCACCTCATTTAAGAGATGCATTGATCATGGGATCATCAGGATATATTTAGACTGGTTACCTAACTGCAGGTCACCTCACTGGCTGGGTGTGTGTCTTTTTGAGGCTTGGGGCAAGGTCCCCACCATAACCATAATGTGGGTGAAGCCACACGCCTCGCAGCCACAAGCCCTCAACCCCAGACTGCACAACCTGCTCTTGTGCAGAGCTGCGAAGCAAAGGCCAGCAGGAGGATTTGGTCAGGGCTCTGGACAGGTTAGTGTGGTGGTCTGCAGCGCCAGTACCCCCGATTTCCATCCCTGAGATTATTGCCAAGGGACCATCCAAGGCAAGCCCAGAGGTACGGCTGCGCAGCCAAGGGAAGGTGAAAGCAAGTGGATGCCCACAGGCATTCACCACAGAACAATGCACAAGATGGCAAGTCCAATTTGGGACATTCGTGTTCTCAGCCCCTAAGCTTCTATCTCCATCTCCTTTCCCCACTACTTCTCTTCTGAAGGATTTCCAGGGAGTATCTAGACTGTATCTAGACTGGTGGCAGGAGAGATGCTCTAGGTCCTATATGAGTAGGAGCAAATGCCATCACCTTTCTGAAGCAGAGCAATGAGCTCTACAGAGCAAAAATCAATGTTATGGGCTATGAACCATAGCCTGAAAGGTGCCCAGGCTGGCAGTGACCAGCTCCTGTGTTGGGCCTGCTGTGGGAAGGTATCTGCACCATCCCAAATCTGCTTGGAGCAGCTAGAACAGCACAGAGATACCACAAGGTTCCCATCTCAAATATCATCAGTGAAACCCCTCTTTTTTATTTCTCTTTCTATTGCCTGATGTGGACCTGAGCCCCTGTGAAATGTCCTCTCTGCCTAACCACACTGCAGTGCTGATCTGGATGGAAAGTGATGTGAACTCCAAAGCAATATGAATGGCTGCCTGAGACAGACCCATCCCTGCTTAACCCAGCCTCTCATCTTAGGGACACATGCCTCCCACCTCATCCTCAAAGATGCAGATAGGCAATCCCAGCATAAACCCATTGCTCCTCTGTTCTTCTGACTCATAGTTTGGGCTGTGCATGCCAGGCTGTGTTTTCTTCCCTCTCCTTACAAAGCTTGCTCCCACTAGCAGTGACAGGAGCACAAGTCTGTGCAGCCCATGGAAGGCCCAGCTGCTCACTGTTAATGTTTAATGACAGCATGGCAAGCTGGGGATATTCTCAGACTCTATTTCAGCTGGTCAGGCTTCATACAAACTGTTTTCAGCTAACACTGTAAATCTACAGAACAAGTTACTGAGGAATACCGGTCCAGATTTAGGGGGAGACTTAGAGAAAACCTGGTGTGATTTAGGGCTTCCAAAAGCTTTTCTGCATCCAGACTCATTATTTTCACATATGCAAAACTCACTGTCTCTTGCTGTGGCAGCAGTTCAGTAATAAATGTGTATGCCAAGTCCACACCAAAGGGTTGGTGCCAAATGGGATGCTGACGCCTTCCCTGTGTCTCCCGGAGAGGCTGCTACTCTGTCAGCACAGTCCTGCACAGAGTAGTGTCAGATGGTTTCCTAGAGCAAATTAATGCAGCTTCATTATGTTAGGCCAACTGATATCAGCAGAGAATTCACACAGCTAATTTTTAACCTTCTCCAATTTCTCTTTGGCTCATAAAACCATTTCCTGTCCTGGTCCCTCTGACAGTCCTCTGGTTCTCCTCCAAGCATCTATCCAGTGAAGAGACAAAGTTAGACATGAAGTATAGGAAGGTCAAAGCTTAAGATCATGCAAATAGGATCTAATGATCCTAAATGCTGCTACTTATATGCCCAACCAGGAGAAACAGTGGGTCAGAATGGCTCATCCAGAAACTTGGACCCTTAGACCAAACTTTGCTTTCATTCTCAGTGTGAGTCTAGAGGAATTACAGCTCATGAAGCATATGATGCCTTCACTCTCTACTCACACCTTAACCAACGACTGATCCAAGATGCACATATTTTCTGTGGATATTATTGGCAACTCACATCCAAGAAAGACAATTGTAATTGAGAGCCACTATGTGGAAATTTTGAAGTACATTGGTAAGTACATGTACAAGTATTTGGCTATAATTGCCTTGCTGTTCAATGAGAACACTGAAAGACTTTGAAAAGGTCATTGCTTTGACTTCACAAAGAAGGTGAACTTTGGGAAATTCTGTGTGCACATGTTGGTAGGTTTGCCACAGGGAATAATTAGGTTTGTCAGCTGTGGATGTGCATACTGGGAAGGGGCCAGACCAGTGCCTTCCAGGGGCAAGGACAAAATGGAAAAAAAGGCTGTCTGAGCCAAAAAGACAAGCTTGAAGCCTTTCCTCCTTTCTACCTTCCTTCCTCAAAACTCTGAAGACTCTTAAATGTCTGATGAGGTCTATTCCATCCCCAGCTGGGGATGGGGCTGAACAGTGACAATCTGAATATGACAGGAGAATACCAGGGCAGTGAAAAACCCCACCCTGGCAGGCTGTCTGCAACTGCAAGTGCTCCTGGCCTCATGTTGCTCAGAGAGCCAGAACCTTTGTTGTGCTCCTCATCATCACTAACAGGGACAGGGTGGTCCTCCCCATATGCCCTGCCAAGCTACTTCCAGTGATGGGAAAAGAGAGTTTTCCATCTTTTCCCATCCCTCTTTTCCCATCACTGGAAGCATCATGTGTAGAGCTGCACACGTCCAAAATCACGCCGCACTATTACAGAATCAAGCAGTGATTGGAGATTGCTTTTCTTGCTGGCTCTGGGACATGCTGGGAGCATGCAAGGTGGCCTCATCCCAGCCTTCTATGGAGAGCAGGCAGCAAGCTGCAAAGGTGGATTTCTGTCTACCTGGAGACCAACACTTCAAAAGCCTGAGATTTTTTGGACAGAGCTCATAGGATCAAATCTGTACCTAGTGACAATTTTAGGTCACAGCTAGGGAGAGATGAGAAATCATAGTGGAGGAAGGCAGGAACTAGCAGGGGTCGGGCAGTGGGAGGCTAGCACTGTGGGACAACTCCTGCCAGTGATGGCTTTAAGGCTTACTTTTGGCCCCAAGTGAAGGTGTTGGTCTCCACCAAAGATACAGAAGATGTGCCTACTACTCCTAGTCTTCTTTTTCCTTCCCTCAATCCTGTCTGAAAGCATCCCTTTTTCAGGAATGAGACACTGTTAAATTAGGAGGGTTGTCGGAGGCCACTGTAAGTAACCATAATAACCTGTGAGGCAATATGCAGCTCTGATGTGCAAATGGGATTTAGGGAAGCCTCACTAACGGGATAACACAGACAGTGCTTAAGCTGAGTTTCAAAATGAACATTACATTTCATTTGACAAATGTCTGGGTTTGAACTTTTTTAAGCCTTCAGGGCTTTAAGAAGAGAATGTCAGTCTCCTGCAGAATAAATCCTTAATATTTTGGGCTTTCATTTAGGAAGAGGAAAAAAAAGCTCTAAGTAGAGAAGGAGCCAAAAGGAATATCTGATTTCATTTCTTTCATCATATACCAGTATGTACCGTTTATTTTCTCTCAGAAGCCAGGGATATATCTTCTCTCAATATTTACCTACTTTCTTGCTAAGAGCATGTCTCTCATGTCACCATACTGATTTGTAATAGTAGAAATACCAGCCTTACTTTTGATCTAATACATTTAATACACACAGACTTTAATAGTAGGCTAATAAAACCAAGGTCTAATAGTTCGTATGAGGTCAGGATAGCCTGCAACATCTACTGGAAATATCTTCCAGCCACTGTTTGTGCCGAGGTAGTCACACTAGTGCCACACCACACTGCACCATGGGTCTTGCAGCAAAACTGGGGACCACCAGGCTTGGAAGCAGGCATGGGATTTTGACTATAAGAGATTCTTCAGCTTTATGGCTCATTAAAGTTTTCCTGAAATGAACCACACCTGATGGGTCTTTCTGTCTTGCCTCCATGTTCACCCACCAACCAACTCAGACAAGCAGAGGCTGTGCTGTCTCCAAGCCTGGAGGCTTTCAAGCCCCAGCTGTCTCAAGTCCTGAGCAACCTGGCCTGACCTCAAAGCTGGCTTGGCTTTGAGCAGAGCTTGGTCTAAAGAGTCCACAGGTAACCCTTCCAACCAGAATTATTCTGTGATCCCATAATCCTGGCCCAGAGATGCCCTTCTTAACTTCTTGAAGGGCTCTATTCATCTCCATACTAGCAACAACTGTGAGGCTTTGTACTCCGGGCATTTTCTACCTCAGTATCAGAAACTATAGGAGTAACTATGTCAGAGTTATTTTTTCCTCCCCTCACTTTCCCAGGCAGGGAATACTGATCTCTCCATCCTAGAATGGAAACTGAGGCATGCTTAGGAGTCATAAGATGGCTTTCACCGAGGAAGTAAAAAAAATCAAAGTTAATGGATCATTGAAAGGCTCAGGATGATTCTAACTAGTCTCATCAGTACTGTGGGTAGCCCTCACCCTGTCTTACTTGAAACTGAACAGGGATCCTTGTTCAAAAGGACACTTTTAGACTGTGACCACAAATCCTGGTGCACACACCACTTATCTTCATAATCACTGATCACCTCAGCAAACTTCCTGCTGCCCTAGGCAGGCAAAGTTTTAAAATATTTCTTTCAATTTTTTGACCCTTTTCTGTTCCTCAAGTAGTATCTATCTTGCTCTGCATGGTGCTGTATATGTTGTCTGAGAGCCTCAGCCTTTCAGTATATGTGGCACCACCTGCCTACGAAGTAGAGGATGAGGGCTTGGAAGCTACAGCTCTCTTCCCAGTGTTGCCATTGCCTGGCTTTGTGTGAGCTCACTTACAACCGTCCTCCTCTCTGCTTCCCTCTGTATAAGGTGGAAACCAGTAGCAGCCCCACAGTGACACGAGGATGTGAACATCTCATGACCTTAGCTGGAAAGTGAAAGAGAAAAGCAAAGCACACTTTATTATAATGGCCCCATCTCCTTATTTCCTATGAGAGGACAAATCCAGGATTGCTAAACTTCCTGCCTTTCCTGCATCCCCTGCAGCACTCTGGTTATGCTGGAGTTTTTCTACTTCAATTGACTCCTTTCTATAGCAGTCAGAGCCTCACACCTACTCCAAAAGCAGCTGCCCCAAGCCCTGTGCTGCACCTTGCTAACCTTTACTTTTTTCACTAGGCCCTCTTTCAGAAATTTTTTCAGAAACTTTGGCCCATACTTAGCATTTAACTGCCTAAGTGTTCTGGTCTTTCTGGTTTTGGGCACCCAGAGGGTGGTTGGGCACTGGAACAGGCTCCCCAGGGAAGTGGTCACAGCACCAGCCTGAGCTAAAGAAGTGTTTGGACAATGCTCTCAGGCACATGGTGGTATTTGTGGGGATGGTTCTGTGCAGGGCTGGAAAGTGGACTCAGTTCTCCTGTGAGTGGTTTTCAACTCAGCATATTCTGTGATTCTGTGTGAAATACCCAGTGAAGCTCCAGAGCAGATGCTCCACAGACAGGCTGAGGCTGTGCTGCAGCCAATATCCTCTGAAGTGCTTGTACTGCCAGCACTGCCCCTCGAGCTCAGCTACCAACACTTCATTTCTGAAGGGAAGATGGAACAAAGACTTCCACAGCCATGTAGTTAACATAGAAGAAGCATGTCAGGTGCCATAGGAGCTATGTTTTCAGTTGTTTCCTTGGGATCTAAGAACCTGTTCATTTAGCTCTTTGTTAAATGGGGCTTGAGTTCTCTGGGGAAATTTGCCTGCAGTCCCTTCCCAGATTTTGCAGTAGACTTGTTTGAATTGTCTTTATGTGAGAGTGACATCTACACATGAGCCAGACACCCTGGGCTCAGTTAAAAGAGATAAACAGGCGTTTACAGGAAACAATTCATCTTCTCCTGCGGTAGATACCTAAAATAGCCTACAGCGATCACAAAATGATTGCTTCCCTCCACAAACTATAAATTTATTCTGTAAAAGCAGCCCAGTCCTTGACTTGCATTGGAGGATTTGGTTGCCTGGTGTTTTTTTAGCTGCTCCACCTTGCTTAAGACATTTACACAGGCAGGCAAATATATACATATATGTACAAGAGCCTGCAGGAGACAAGTGCCCTTCCAGCAAGCTCCTGAACACCAGGGAAAGGATTTGCTGTCCTGTTACCAACGCAATGAGGGTTACTACTTTTGCAGTACTGTATTAATTTCCCTCCACTGCACCTCTCTCATTTGTATCCTAAATGTTGATATAAATGGTCTGTGCTGGAATAGCTGAAATGCAAGAATGTGGCCCACAGTGTGACACAACAAAGCAATGATTAATAAAATAATAATTTATTTCAACAAAAAGAAAAATTGACATTATTATAAAGAAAATAAATCATCTGGGTGTCATGGCATCATGGCAACTGCCAGAGAAATGTGTAGGGGTATCATTCCTGTTCTGCAGATAACCACCCCAGCCAGGAAAGGTGTGCAAGATGTCACGTTACAAGTGTTACATCATCAGGAAAAAATCTCAATGGCTGATCGCTGCCTGAGGGAGATGTCAGTCTTCCCAGCTTCTGTGCTAGTAGAAGCTCGCACAGGAATTAACTCTTTCCTAGGTGATGAGCACTGCTAGATTTTACCAGTATTAGTTCTGCCTTGTTTGCCTAAAATGAATTGTTCCCTTACTTTCCATTTTTGTCTTTCACTCAAGTCATAAATAGTGTGACATTGCAGTGACAGCTGTCTATCACATCTACTGTGTGACTGAGGACTTTTTTTCTTCCACTTCACTATCACATTTCTGCTGGACACTGGTTGTTCATCCCACCACCATTCCCATAGAAAACAACAAATGTTGCTTGCTGAACACACCCCAAGCAGCCTCCCTGTTGTCTGGAGAGCAGCCCATTGTCCAGCATGAAGAAATGCTCCCTGCACATAAACAAAATTACCCATCTTGTGGTGATACCCAAGGCATCATGAAATACCCAAGGCTTTCCCTGAACTACATTCTGGGGAATGCAATGATAAAATAGATTTTTACCAACTCAGAGATAACTCTGCCTTGTTACTGCTGATGTTGAGGGCCCAGTGCTGTGAGAATCAATTCCTCCTGCAGGCCATGCCTGGGGAGGGCAGACCCTTCTCAGCAACAAATTCCCTTCTTGTCCAGAGGAGATGGAAGTGATAATGCCTTTCTCCAAGTTTCCAGACTCCAGGCAATGTCCAGTTCTATAAAAATGTCATTCCTACATCAAGAAAACAATAGATATTTCCTTTTCCTCCTTGATGTTTTGTCATAGGGATGCTCTTCTCAATCCTCAGCAGGTGGCATGCAGGCTGCTCTTCACACTGGATTGCTGTGGTTTGTGCCTGGACTCTGGAGTCCAAACAGTACCTGCTATTATATACAGGCTCTATCCTGTTAAATTTTCACCCTTATGTCCCAGGCCAGGCTCACTCTGAGCAGGAGGAGGTGTCCTGTATGACAGAAGTGCCTTTAATTTCCTCTCTCCCACCTGCATTTGTCCTTTGTTTTTTTTGCACCCTTCTTGCTCTCTCAGTCAGGTAGGACACAAATTTCTAAGTACCATCCTTCATTTTACTACATTTTCTCCTGATGCAGAACTTTGCTGCTACATCTCTTGGTCTCTCGAGGCTCTCCAAGCTATTTCATGGGCAATATAATCTACTTCCTCATTTGCATACACCATTGAGTTTCTTTTTAAGTTACATTAAACTATGGTCTATATCCAGAAACCCATCAGTTCCCAGTTATCCAGTTGAGCACTGGCATGTTTTTTGTTCTTGTTCACACTGAGAGACCTAGAAAACTTGTGCTTACTTCCTCTAGAGGTCTTCCTCTCTTTTGTCCTCTTAATCACATCCTCAACACAAGTTCTTGAAGAAACCTCCCTTATCATCTTGTTTTTTCCTTTTTGTGCATTCACATATAATTCTCTTCTCAGCACTCTCATGCCTGACTCCTCTCAAATCCTCAGCTGCTATCTCCTTACAAGCTGTGCCATGCTGCAGTCACTGAGCAGAGTCTGGAGGGGTTGATTTCCCTTCCATGATCATGGGCTAGAGCTCACACTTTGTTTTTCTCCTTTCTCCTTTCCTTTCCTTTCCTTCTCTCAAGTGCTATCATTTTATTCTCTTTATTGCTGTGCATGCTCCAAACAAGAGGCTTGCTTTCCTCCAGAGGCACCAAGGCTCTGCCCCAGAACAAAGTACATACTGTGCTGCCCCTGAATGTCTCAATTCAAGAAGCTTTGAGGTCCCATTGTTTGCAGTTCACAGAGTTCACCTGCATTTTATTCTGCTCATCTATTAAAGAAAACAAAGTGGAGATGAGGGAGAAGGAGAAGTACGGCTGTAAAAGCAGCAGTCGGTCAGAGAACCCTCATGTTCCTGGTACCACTTGTGGGCCAATCAATCAGCCTCGAACAGCTCACTGGAGAATAACTGCCCAACTTACCCAAATTTATTTTCTTTAATAACAGAATCCTCCTGTGACCCTGCAGTTATTGCTGACACAAAGCGAGGCCTGCTTGAGCCTGATATCTGCTCCCTTGCTCCCTGCTGTGTGCAGAGGAACAGAGCCATCAGCCATCGTCCCCTTGTTTTCTGCAGACAGCAGCTTTAAATCACTGACAGCAACCTCTGTCTGTGAGGCCTGGGAGAGGCTTTCCTGCACAGGTCACTCACTTGTGACTTGTGTGTGTTCACCCGTGTGTGCTCAGGCTCGGTGAAATAAAGATCAAAATGCCTGGGGGTGTCTGCTCAAGGTTCGAGTGCTTGGCTCTGCAAGGACTCTGAACACTGTCCAGATGATGGAGGGAATGGATGAGCACACAGACACTCAGCTGCAAAGAAAAAATTGCTGTGAAATCTCCGAGCTCACAGTCCGGCCAAGTGGCATTGCTAGCCAGGAAACTTGTGTGCCCCGAAGCAGGCAGACATTGAGATTACTCAAAGGGAAATGGAAACTTTGAGATTACAGGCCAGATCTGCATTGTGGACAGTCTCAGGGCACGATATCCTATATAATGCATTTATTGGAGACTGTGAACATACTTTGGGGGTGTTCAAAATCCTTGTGAGAAACATGGAAGAATGTTTTTTTGGAATTCTGAGAGAGGAATCCTGCCCGGCCCTCCAGGCTCAAATATAGGGCAGGTTTTTAGAAGGTGAATGAAAGTTCTTTAAAGGGTAAATGAAGGTTTCTTAGAGCTGACATAAAACCCACATTGGTTTTTGTGTTTAAAACTGAAAACTTATCAAACGAAACCAGCCTTTTTCAAAGAAAAGCCGTATTTTTCTAAAGCTCAAGGACTAGTTACAAGAGGAAATTTCTTCACTGTGCTTGTACTGGAGAGCAGATTCTTGGAAAGGAAAATCCACTCCAAAGCTGTAGGAATGGCCCCACAAGGCAAAGTTTCAATCCAAACCCAAACCCTTGCACGGTCCAAGAGAGGACGTGCATTCCCCGGGAGGGAAGGACAGGGTGAACCCTTGTCTCTGCCAAGCTTAGGCAGGACCAGGAGTAAGGAGGCAGAGGGGAAAAGTAGGAGTATAGGGAAGGAAGGTTCCTGGGGGTGCTGGGTAAGCCCATAGTGAGGGAGTACCTGTGGTCTACAGGTATTTCAGGTATTTCCAGGTGAGGTTCTCCTGGCCTGTGTGGGTAGGGTGTGTGCAGCACAGCCTGGTGATTCCTGGACCGCTTAGTGCTGCAGGGACTGGGTGTAGCTGGGGCAGCACCCAGAGCAGGGAGCTTAGAACTGGTGGGTGTCCTTTGTGCAGCTGTAACCCAGGGATCCAGGCAATTTGGGCTTGGCACATGCTGCTGATAGCCTCTCCTGAACAGGATGGAGCAGGATGGGGATCTTTTTGCAGGAGCAAGCAGGGCTGCAGACGTCCTACTCACCCAGAGGGGTTGCTGCCGCTTACCCAGCACTCTGTGAGCAGAGACCCACGGATCTGTCCACGAGGTTGTCCTATCAGTCTGTCACATATGGAACAATCCATGGACTTCAAGCTTAAAGTTGGCACAGGCCGTGGACAAATATGTTTTTTTCCAGCCATTATCATGTTTGTGCTTGGATGCAAGCCAAAATGCATAAACCTTCCTGAGGACGTTAATTGTCCTCTGACTGCCTGTCCCTCAATAGTGGAGGGGAGGAGGGGGCAGGGGGGGCAGCGCTGTTTGGCTTTTCATAGGTTTGCTTAGTCCCCTAATCTTACACAAAAATTATCTGGCATGAATTCTGAAAGTCAGAATGGCAAAAGTATAATTAATTCCCTGTGTGAAGTGAAAATAGCCAATTTTCCACAGCGTCAGCTTGAATATCAACAAGTCATGGAAATAATACGCAAAAGAAGCAGACAAAATTTGCATACACACACACCAGATAGAGGGATTTTTTATGGAGCAGCAGTGCTTTATATGCTACTGGATAAAAATGTCAATACACACCTGAAGAGCTCTTCATTCCTGGTATGCATTCAGCTGAAAGACTGGAACAGTCTTTAAAGACAGCCTCCTTTTCTGAGCAATACAAGAAATTTGTTGAAAATGTATGCTCATGTAATTTTTTTTCCTAGACATTATCATTTTGCAGGCAAGTCCCTCACAGATATCTAAACATAAAGTGGTAATGAGTTTTCTCTAACCAGGGATAGGAATTTAAAAGTAAAACACTTCTGAAGCCCAAGCCCACCCCTTTCACTGCCTAAGGCTTTCTCTCCCTATGGCAGACTCTGTGCTTATGTGCTGTTTACCTTTCCACCTCATGTTCGCTCCCACCTTCCTGGTCAAGAGCTGGGTCCCTGGACCATTACAAAGTTATTTGCACAATCTGCACCCAACTTAAACTTTGACAATCCTTACAGAGGCCTTCATTCCTCTTTGATGCCTCAAAACACATCGTGGCCACCACAGTCTGTCTGGCCTGGAGACTTGCTGGATAAAGAGAATATCTTGAAGCCTGTGGAAAGAGTCCCTAAGGATTAATCTTGACCCTCTGAACACTGGTTGCTCAGCATGGCTGATAACTTGATTTGGAAAAGATCCAAAGGAAAACCTGAGCTGCTGGCATGCTGGGGAAGCCATGCTGCATAGCTTCTCATAAGGTGTTGAAAAACACCTCTCAAGTCTCCATCCATTGTTTTGCTACAGGTGAATTGCAAGGCAAAGAAGAAAAGCAAGCTATGCTCAGATGGAGTCAAATACAACTTGTTAGCTTGGCCTCGGTGAATATCTGGAACAGATGTTGCAGATACGTGTATCACCTCTCTGTAACCCGCTTGACACTTCCTGTTACATTCTGGCACAGAGGGGAAATTAAATATCACCACCGATGTCACAAAAGTTAGCATGTGCAAACAGTAAACTGAAATAATGTAAATTTTTTCCCCACTGTACTTAGAGTAATGGCTGTGTATTATATGTAGGGGATATGTTGGCAAATGTGAATTCTTGCGTGCAACCACCCCACTATGTATTACAGTGATAGTTTTGGTGTTCACAAAGTCATTTTCTGTGTCACTGCAAACCAACAATTTCAAATGAAAAGATATATAAAAGAGGCTGTGTACTCACTAACCATTTTCCTTTCCTTTATCTGTATATAGCCTTATTAGTGGGAATAACAGCAGGAGAAATCCATCTTCTTCTTTCACCCATTTCTACTTTACACTTCACTCACCACAGAGCTTCCTCACAATCACAGGAACTACTTTACATCTCTCCTTGTTGAACAACTCTTAGCAAAAGGCCACGATAGCTCTTTGTGTATGTAAAACGTAGCAGAAATATTAAACCAAAGATCAAAGGCAGTTCTGTTCCTCAGATATTTTCCCTGACCCTTTAAACTGGCTGGGTGCAGAATGAATAATAAAGACCAGACTCTGTCATCAATTACACCGAGTTAAATCCAGAGTGGGCTGTTGTAAATCAAGTTATTTTAGAGTTACACATGTAACCGGGAGCAGATTTGGGACCTGAGTCTGCAGGCCAAAGCACCAGACTGCAAAGGGAAAACCCCACCTCTCTCCCTCTTCGTTTCACCTAAACTCTCCTTCTCTTCACGTAAGCAGTCCCATCTGCCTGTTTAGAAAAAGCACACAAAGCTAAGGACTTCCTAAGCCACCCAGAAAGAGCAATCCCACCTCTAGGCACTGCCAAATGGATCGCAGATAAATCAGGTCTTTATTTGTGTCAAAATGCAGCCCAAAAGGACCGAACAACATCTAATTTTTATTAGCAGCTATAAAAAGGTGGAGGCATGAATTGCCTAGATCCAAAGCTTGCTGGAGGAGAAGTAAAACCAAAACACTTAAAGTGTTGAGTAAAATGTGTCTGGAAGCACATTTATACAATAAATTCTGTCTCTTCTTTTTCTCTTCACAACATGGTGCTTCTCCCCCTCACACAAGACTAATGCTTTAATCCTGCTAAATATTTGCAAATTGGCACTACATCGGATCAAGACAATAGAGGGGGAAATGCAAAGCGATGCAAGTCATGATATACTTCCTATTACAGAGATAGCATTTCACAAGATTAAAGAGGATTTTCTAGGCAATGGAGGCAAATCTAGCACCAGCTTTATTGAGCAAATGTCTCAGATGCTTCACCCGTTAACATGTGGTAGTGCAAACAAAGGAGATGATCTCTTTTTCCAAAAGAGCACCATCAATGTTACCATTCCGTTTATTACACATTTTTCCACTCAAGTGTTCACTTTTGAGAGGTGATAGTGTTTCAGCTGTGGAGACCTGCAGGAGGACATGCAGCATCCGGGGAATTTATCAATCTGGAATATTCCTCTAGGGAATAAAACCACCATCCAGAACTGGAAAAGAGAAATGGGGAAAAAAAAGACCAATGCCAAGCCCTTCCATTATGAGGATTTTATGGACAATATATCCTGAGAACCTCCACTCCAGTCAACCCAGGGAGATAAAGCTGTTTGTAAACACCAGAATGTGCTATATTTTTGCCACCTTTATTCCTAATCATCAGAAACAAAAGTGCCTGGGTGAGAAATACAGAGTCTTAGGGGAAAATGAATAGGAACCTGTGCAGCAACTGCTGTTCTCCAGCGGAAACATGCCTCTGACGCTGATAAGTTGGACTACAGAGAAAATGGGAGCTTGTGTTAAACCAGGACCCTAGGATCTAGCACTTCCTAGCCTCAAACACCTTTTTATGCTGTTTATTACAGAAATGACAATGTCAGGACTGTGAAGAGCCCCAGCAGTCCCAGGGCACTTCTTGGTTGCAGCCCAGACCCTGCCCAGTGCCACTTCCATTTCTTCTGCTGTCGTGCTTCCAAAGCACAGGTCAACATTGCAAGCCTCAAAAATGTTAAGACCTCAGCTGGACAGAAAAGTGACACAAAGGACCCATAAGAAAGCTGCTGGGACATGTGGATTTACTTTGAACTGTGGCAGATCAGTGAGGATCCGGGGCTGCTTCCTGGTCAGCCAGTCCTGGCTCACGCCACAAAACTTCATCGGCAAATGCAGCCTCCAGTCAGAACCACCTGGTCTCAATTAGGATGGATTTGTGGCACTTTAAAGGGGTTTAGTGACTGCTTTAGCTGACCCTTCAGATGAAGAACTCCAAAAATCTGGCCTGGATCTCTAACAGTAACGGTGTTTATCAGGGTATCCTTCCACCATCAGGCTTGCCTCCTGTCCATTTCTCATCAGTATTTTGATGTTTTTGTTCCCAAAAGCATTGAATATAACAGTTGCTTCTCTGAATTCACAGAAGTATAATGCCTGATCACATCCACAGGCTGCTGCCTGCATCCTGACAGCAAGCTCCCAATGCAATAAGGGGAAGTTTCACCTCTTTAAAACTCAGGTTAGGATCCAACTTGCTTCTTTTGCATTTTCCTGCTAAAGGCATCAGACATAATAATATCATTCTCCATTGATTCCTGGCCTAGAGCAACAGTATATAAGGTATCCCCATTGCCTGAAGTCAAGCAACAGCAGTTGTATATTGCTGAAAATCTCGGACTACAATCTCCCAGAAAATAAGAAATATTTTGAAATTACTAGGCCAAATCTGCTCTCTGGATTGCCACCATAAATGTATTTACACAACTGCCAAATTTATGATGGGAACATTCTCAATGCAATTTTTACAAAACGTAATGAGTATCCATTCTAACTGGGTAAATGACAAGTCCTGCACAAAATATTTGTCCAATGAGTCAAAATAAATTTAAGTTATACTTTGAAGAAGGACATGAAGACCTCTTTCTCAAAACACTTTGGCAGCAGAACATTATTTTGTATTGCTGCTCTGCCTTCCACCTCAGGCACCACAAAAAATTGTGGCCTCCTAAAGGCAAAATGCAACTGGAGATTATTGCAATCAGACTTGGAATAATGATAAAGGGACTTGATTTCTACAGGGTCAGTGATCAGCAAAACTATTGAACAATCCCTGGTGTGCTACCCACCAAAGTGGCAAAGACTTGTGTCACACCTGAAAATCTTGGCCAAGGGTACTAGAGCCTTATAATACTATGGTGCAGTAGGAAAGTTTCACTGTGCCCTCCTGATGGAGGGGATGGTGCAGAAGGCAATAATTTGACTTTCAAATTTGTAAATATCATAGATCCATTAAAATTCTAGATCAGAAGCACCCCTGGGCAGTTTCTCCTTCCTGGTAGCACTCTCACAACAGACCATTTCCCACATGTTCCCATGGAGGGTAGATGCTATAACAAAGAGTAACATAATGGACTACATGGACAGTATGGTCTGTTGGGAAAGTGCCAGTCTGTCTTCTCTGAAGGGAAATGCTTCTGGAAAGCTGCAGCTATTCTATGGGGTAAAGGCATTTCTGGGGCTAAAGGAGGTTTCAGGGACAGGATGGCTGGATTTCCAGAAAATTTTGGATAAAGTTCAATGCCAAAAGTTGTTGGAACACCACCAGTAAAATATTGGGCAGCACCAGGAAGAGTGCTGAAAAACAAACCATGGGATTACAGACCTTGCTGGCAGCTCTGCTCTCTGCCCTTCAGGAGTGGAATGGTGGGGCTGGGGTAGACCCAAAGGGACAGCAGACTAAATGATTGAGAGGATGGAGAAACTCCTCTATGAGGAGAGGTTATATAAAAGCTGAGAATCCTCAGCTGAGGAGGAAAAAAGCAAACACAATGATGGTTTACAAAACAGGAAAGGCAGTCGGTTGAGTCAAGGTGACAATTACCTGTAACCTACTCTTCACCACCTCCTACAATACTGCAGCTAGAGACTATGTGATGGAATGAACATGAGCTCTGTTTAAGACAAATAAAAGCAAATGCGTTTTTACATAATACTTCCCTACACCCAGAGGCGTGGGACCTCTGGGGCTGGCTGTCCTGGCAACCACATGAGCAGCAACAGCCAGATCTGCAAGGGAGAAGGCAAATCCATGAGTAACAGCTCCATGCAGACACTGAAAGGATGAGGGAGGGATGTATCCTCGTTCAATTGCTGTCTTGAGTCAGATGCTAGAAAATTGATTGGTTTAAACTTTGGAGCCCCGAGGTTTGGCATTACTTTGCATTTTCTGCCTAAATCTCAGCGTATCTTCTCAGGTGTCAGCAGCCCAGCTTTTGGCCTCCTTCTGGGTTACCCAGCCTAGATAAACATACGTGCTGTTAAAGCTGTTTCCAGGAACGCCTTCCTCTCCCTGCAATCTCTTATCTCCCAGAAGAGATTGTCAGAGGGTACTTCAAAGCCCTTTGAAAATGGCCAGGGCTCTGCCTGTAGCCCAGCAGATACAGGCGCCCTCGCCCCAAGAAGTCAACAGCCGCCCCTGTGTTCGGAGCAGCCTTATCACCACCACAACAGCAAGCAGCAGGAGAGACTTTACCTCTCACTAACGCAATCTTCTTCAGTCTTTGCTCTGCAACACACTGCCCATCATCTCCCCAGATTCACCCAGGTGGGTTGTAGAAGATTATGTGGAAACGAGCAGAAAATAAAAGGGGTGATTTTGCTCAGCCCTGAGAAACAGGGAAGCCTGAAGCCTGCTGAGCTTCTAATTAAAATGTGGAAAGGCCATGACAGAGCTCAAAAGATGGAAGAATGGGATACAGGCAGCAGAAAAATGCTGAGCACCAGGCTTCGGGCAACATGCTGTTTTGAATTAAAAATAAATAAGAAAAGTGCCTAGGGGAATGCAGGGGAGGGGTGGCTGTGGAAAGAGAGGGTGATGGAGCAGGGGCTATAGTCCAAGTACTGCCCTCAGATAAATCTTGTTCAGCATTTCTCTACTGAAATACTATGAAGTGTAGTGAGGCAGAGGAAAATGGTACAGCTGTTTTATGGTGTTATTATCCCTGCTGAACCACAGAAGATCACGTGCCTGCCAGGACAAATGGCAGGACACCATGCATGCAGTTCTCACTCCATCACCAACTTGAAAATGGAAATGCCAAATATAAAAGTCACATTTTTCTTAGAACCTGTTTTCTGCTACTGTTAACAAGCATCTCAGGGGCTGGCATCACTGGAACAGGCTGCCCAGGGGTGGGAAGTAGTGGAGTCACCTGGAGGTATGTAAAAGACGTGCAGATGTGGCACTTAGAAACATGGTTTAGTGGTGGATGGAGCAGTGTTGGGTTAATGGTTAGACTTGATCTTACAGGTCTTTTCCAATCTAAGTGATTCTATGACTAGGCACACACAGGCCAGGTGGCCACAGAGAGCCCAGGCCACACACATGGCCAGGGACATTCCACCATGATAGGAAAAGTAGCAGCTGTCTGGGCAAGGACCATGCTTTATCCCATGTCATATTTATGCCATCTATATTAACCCAAATTGGCCACTGCTGCTAAAAGTACCCTCCCAGAGAGAAGGGCTTTAGAAAAATGTTTAGTGTTAACTGAATGAGTTTTGGACCAGAGGTGAGAAACATCAGATAGGTACATGGGATATTCATCCCAGGGGACCACAGAGACCAGCAAATGTCTGAGCAGCAGGAAAGGATCAATATTCCTCCCTCCCAGTGAAGCTAGGGGAAAAGTGCCACAGAGAGGCAATGTCGTTGTAAGTGTACCTGCAGTGCCAGAAGCTCAACAGTGATCCCTGCCTGAGTGTTTTTCAGGCTACGTAAAGTTTAACAGGTCTGCAACTCCGCTGACCTGGATGAAATGATTCCTCCTCTGCCTCCAAATAATATCAGGATCCAACTGAAATGCACAGACCTAGGGAACAAGGGATGCCTGGGGACACTCTTCAGCACTAGAGTCTGAATCAGTGTCTAATACAAGTCTTCAGCCAGGAGAGCTTCTCAGATTGGTACAGGCCTTTGCAGATCAGCTGGGCTGCTCCTCATGCTTCCTTCTCTAGACACATTTCTCTTGCTAAATAAGAAGCCATTCCAAGCTGAGGTTTTATGCCTTTTTTTATACACATCACTGATATATTCATCCTGTTAAAACTGTGGAGAAATTAATCGGCAGTGCAGAAGAATACTCTGCTTCAGATAGTAAAATTCATTGGATTACGTTTGCTTGATCCCCAGGTTATACAGAAGACTGCTCTAACTGGGTAATGAGCAAGCCTCAACTATTATATCTTGCTGCTGGCTGCCAGTAATGTGGGAAGCTAAGGCTTCAGAAAGTCTTATTGGATCTTGGGGCCCTGCTGTTGGCCTGAAACCCATCTTGCTCTTTCAAAAACATGAAATAGACTGGGACAGTCAGGCCAATTGATGCCAAAAGTCCACCTCATCCCACATCCTGTCTCTAGTCAGCACAGATGTTTAAGGAGGGAATGTAAGAACCAAGCAAATGCTGAGTGATTTTTTCCCTATTGTGTACAGTGATTTTTCCTCCTGGCTTCCAGCTATCTACAGCTTTGAGACTTCCTAAAGAAAAGGCTGTATTTTAATACCTAGCAGCCCTCCTTGGGGCTGTTCATTTCCTCATGCATTACTCTAATTGCCCTTCTAATCTGCTTATGACGAAAGTAGGTAAAAGTAGTGTCTATCACTCCCCATTGCCTGGGAGTCCCTTTGCCAGTTCTCATGAGGTTTATAATGTCTCACTCTTTCCTGAGCAGTTGTTTTTCCTCCCTCCTCACCTTGCTGCATGCCAGGGCAACACGAAAGGCAGAAGTTGAGATCTATTCTGTACAAACCCCTGGGTACATCAATTACAAGAGCTTAGAAAGGTTGCTCAGTTGTAGGGGCACTCACATGCTTCAGCAAGATTCAGTGTTTAAGCATAATACATATGACACTATTAGGTCAGTTCCGTGTGGTCGTACAAAAACTGTCTCCTGCAGCGGTGCCCCCCTCTCTGTGGTCAGTAACTAGTATCTAGAAAGAAAATCAGAAGCAAAGTAAGAATGCGGTGAAGTGTCCTTACAAATACCTTGTAAGGACAAACTGTCACATTTGTCAATGTCTCAGCTCTAGTCAACCTTCAGTCATACCGTACAAGGATCTCCAATCCACTAAACGGGGGGAAATGGTAAAAGTGACTTTTTTCTCCATTAACAAAACAAAAATAAAATTGTATTTTTCCTAGCAGTTTAATTTCATATGAAAGAGAACAAAGTCCTCCCTTAGGAACTTCTATCCATCACAAGCAATCAGCTACTTCAGCATTTCTGGGAAACCTTATGTACAGTGGGCTTACTTCAGTATGCCCTTATCAGCTTCAGCTACCAGCCCATCCAGTATCTGAAGCAGGGCAGCTGAAGGAGCCTTTTGATCACAACAGCACACCCAGGCACAAAGTTACTGCGGGATAAAGGATGACCTGAACTGCCTTAGCCTTGTCCAGGTGCTGGGATGCACAAGACAGCAGCCCGCCTCACCAGAAAAGCAATGCTCCACAGGTAGCAGAGGGATTTTTGTGCCAGGATTTGGCAACAGCATGTTCTGGACTCTAAGCTAGCACAGCTCCTTTTCCTGCAAATTCAGCATGAAAAGGTGGGGTGACTAGGTCTCCAGCCAGCACACCTGGACTCCACTCCCTGCAGTACAGAAACTCCATGGAAGTGATTCTCCAAAGGCACAAGCAAGGGCAGTGGTGACTCAACACCAGGTATCACCAGAAAGGAGCCTGCTGGCAAGCTGGGCTCTCAGGCAGAGTCATTGTGCTGCAAGCACGACCAGGTGAACCAGCCTCCCAGCACTGCCTGGCCCGGCCCTTAACAAGGAGAAGCCAAGGCTTTGTTCCAGTGAGGAACCAATCACGAGAAACAGGAACCATGCATTGATCTCCTTCCTCTACGTTGTGCAGGTTGTGTGCGTTCCCATGGTTGAAAATGCCTTGGCCTTGTAACACAAAAGACAGGTGGCACGGGGAGGCAACCTGGTATTGCCGCCCCCAGCATGCCTGCTCCCCTCAGCTCCCAGGAAAACAAACACAATGGGACAGTTTACCAACCCTGGTTGGTCCAGAGCAAATCTCCTTCTCTGGAGCAGTTTTGGAGCAGGACACTGGATCTGTGGGAATGCCTGGGAGGTCTAGATGCTGCTCCCCACTCAGCTAAGAGAATGGCACTGAAGGGTGGAAGTCTTTTGTGCCACAGCCATCCTGCTCCTGGGCATGAACAGCCTCACTCACCTTGGCCCTGGCATGAGGGGCAGGACCCAGAAAGGAGTGGCCAGACCTATGGTGCCAAAAAGGAACAAGCTCTGCTCTTCCAAAAATGCCCTCTGGCTCCCCCAGGACACATGTGGCACAATATGCAGCAGGCAAAACACCCCAGTTGTGCTGTGCTCCCTGCTGCTCACCCCACTTTCAGGGCCAGGCACAATGAGTCCATGCCTCACAGGGCCACAGCAAGATGCTGCTGTCTTGGCAGGGAGACAGAAATCTGGCCATTATACCCTTCCCACCCAGCCCAGCCCCCTGGGGAATGGGGCAGTGCACAGAAAAGGCAGTATTTTCTGCACAGAGGCTTTTTGCTGGGGCAATGGGAGTGCAGCAGTCACAGTATTTTGCTGGGTATTGGCACAGTGCACAGCCAAGGGCCTGCCCTGCAGCCTCCTCGAGCAGCCAGAAGAGGCAGACACATACACAGGTCAGAATTTATTTCCAAATACCTCATTTATACCATTCTCACATGAAATATTTCTTTTGGAATATAGCCTACACTTAGAAAACAGAAGAAAGTTTTTTATAAGGCACATCAGATTATAGACTACATAGAGACATCTCCCGCTCATTTACGCTCGTAAAATACTGGTAATTTTAAAAGTAAGATTTCTAAAACCTAGACCCTGTGTAGCCCCATGTAGGGCAGTATCCATTGTTATTAGACCTCAGTTTACACACACCTAATAAAGGGCTATAACAAGTTGTATATAAATCACATCTTCAGAAACAGTCACAGCTGGCTACATTCAAAAGTAATGCTACTCCAGACTATGAAACAGGCTGCTTATAAAGTATAACCTACTGCTTCCAGTTCAACATACCAAGCAGTATGATCTTGCAGAGGAAATTTTGTTGTTTTTGTAAATGGAAGCTGCTCAGATTCAAGCCTGTCTCCTCCTCAAACCCACCTTTTTGAGCAACCAACACTGTTTTTTACAGAGAAGCAAAGCACCCAGGAGAAATCTAGCTTTGTTTTTCTCCAAAATGTTGGCCTGACTGCATATCTGAAATCTGTCAAAGCATTTGAGTAAGAAATATAAAGGCTCAGATGTTAACTTCAGGACCAGTAAATATTAAACCATTACCAACCAGATGCAACCAAGTCAAATGCATCCAGCTTCTGTGCTATGGAAACTGTTTTTCCAGGCTCTTCCAGTGCAGAAGCCAACATATTTTTATTGAATTAGGCCCTATGTAAAGATTTCCATCCCATTTTCACGTTTTCAGTGATGGAACATTACCCATTCTGCTCTCATTCTTCTGTAGAGAAGGAAAAAATACTTTCTGTGGAGCCTATGCCAACAGCCCAGAATCCATTTACATAGTGTCATTTTCCTTAATGGCCCACGAGGTAAACTGTGGTCAGCTTTATCAACTCAAATGGCCTCCACAGTTCTTAATATCAGACATTGATTCATTTCTGATGAAAAAGGGTTCTGGCCTTCCGTCACTACAGTTAGTTTAAGAATAAGGAAAAGGTCACTTCAAGGTTAGGGCCAAAGGGGAAAAAAAAGAAATATAATTTGATCTTGAAATATCTAGGGGAGGGAAAAAAAAAGTAATTGTGGCCATACAAAGGCAGACAGGCAGTACAAACTAAATGTCCTCTGCAGAACAGGTTTAAATACTTGCAGAGAGTCACATTATCATTCAGGTCTCTCGAACTCACAAGAACTGCAATTAGGCTTAGAGTTCAGTAGGGACCAGATTCAGTCAGAGAACAGGTCACACAGCTCTGTGTTGATCCCTCAGCTACATTTTAGGCACATTTCAATCTGTTGGACTGATCTGGGAAAAAAAAAAAAAAATTTACATTTTGGGGATGGCCTCAGACAATTTCACAACTATGAGCTTGGACAAGATTCAACCACAAGTGACTGTTGCCTTTAGAAGGGAAACATTAACTTGGTCGGAAACACCATCATGAAGAGGATGCAGCAGCCTCAGTTTCTAGAGTCCAGTTTGTTATAAATCACAGTCTGCCTGATTTGTTATTTGTTTAGCAGCCTTAAAAGGTAAAGTGGGACATCCTGAAATTCTTGACTGTAGACTTAAAATGAGTTGCAGTTTATATGGTGCTGCACAGGTATTTGTTACATCGCTTCGAAAAAAAAAATTAAAACTTTAAAACAACAGTATTTACATTCCTTTGAGCTGAAATAGATGAACTGTCGTCATGTCTGCAAAAACACAGAGGAAATCGCCACTGCTCGTGGAGTTAAAGCTTGGTCATGTTCTCGGGCTTCCACTCGGCTTCCTGGGAAAGGCAGGGGAAGGAGGATAGAAAGGACTTTCTGAAAGTCAGGAGGTGACAAATGAGATGTCAGTTCCATAAGGGATTAGGTTCCCTCACCACAAGCTGAAGGTATATTCATGACCTTTTTAACCATGGCATTTGCGTATAGATTACACCTCTCGCATACCCTTTTCAAAGTGATCCCTAAGAGCATTGGCTCAGGAAGACACAAAGGAGCAGGAGTGGGGTTTTAAAGCTACAAATGTCAGTTAGGAGGCACAGTGTTATTCTTCCCTTTGATCGTCCGTGTACAGAGCTCTACATTTCCACTGTTGCTTGTGCATTCCTCCTGCAAAGCCCTGACAGTGAAGGCCTCTGTTGTGCTCCTCCCCATCACATACACCTTTACAACAAAAGTTGTTGAATCCTTTGGACAAATTCTTTTACGCTCACAGACACATGGGGCTTTTTTTTCCTTAATGAGAAGTTCTGGTCACAAAACCGGGTGCCAGACCTGATATATAGCAATTATTTAATTAAGAATCCTTCTGCAACCCTAGAAAGGGCAACCAAGTCATCCAGTAGCAACATATACACATACATACGGATCTACACTATACACTCAAGACAACACAAATTGAGATTTCAGCTAATATAGCCTCTATTGATTTCCTCAGAGCAGCACTCAGGTCCTTGCAACGCCTATACAAAACAGCAGTATTTTTTCCACCAGGATTTGGAGAGGTTTTTCATCTTGTCTGGAGTCCTGCATTTGGATTTCTTTGGTTGCTGCTGGGTATCCGAGTACTGAATACCAGCCACGATGGCTGCATCAAAGACCTCCTTGAGGTTTTTCTGAGTCAAAGCGGAGCACTCGATGTAGGACGCGGCTTTTATTTCCTCAGCACAGAGCTTTGCAGCCTCCTCTGAAACTGGTTTTTCTTTGCACTTGTCCAGCTCGATGAGGACTTTGACATCCTCCCGGAGGTCTGACTGTGTCCCAACCAGGATAATGGGTGCCTTAGGGCAGTGGCAGCGAATTTCGGGAACCCACTTCTCACTCACGTTCTGGAAGGACGAAGGGCTCACCACGCTGAAGCACAGCAAGAAGATGTCCGTGTTGGTGTAGCACAGAGGCCTGAGTTTGTCGAACTCATCCTGCACAGAACAAAACTGTGTTAGCACTCCACAGAAAAAGCAGCTCCAGTGTGCCCTGAGCCTTGGTGAAGCTGAGGATCACCTGCCACTGCCATCTCGACAGGCACCCCAAAATGAGCACCCAGACCCCTCAGCAAGGTGTGATACAAGCAGAATCCACCTGTACCCAGCCTGAGGTCTTGTGGCTGCCAGCCAGCACTCACCCTGCCACCATAGGGCACACAGGACAAAGGTGGTGGCTTCCCTGTGTACCTGAGATTTTCCAACTAATGCTGCAGGTTATTTCAAGTGCTTAAATATTTCCTTTGCTCTTTATACACAGGCCTTCTGCCCTACTTCAGCGAAGAAGCAAAGCTGCGTGAAGCAGGTTACAAAGCCACAAACTGAAGAGGGAGAGAGCACTTTCTCCAGACCCACCTCTTGTAGGATGAGTCAGTGAGCAGCTCTGAGAAGGAGCACCTTGTACCTCAAAGCCCTCCTGCCAACAGACCCACAGACCCGGGCAAGGCAGATAACCAGCAGCATATGTACCTTTCTGGATACCTTTCCTTGAGTCAGTTTTTAAACTGGTAACTACTTAGCAACATCCTACAGGATATGGGAATAATTTCCCTGCCATTGTGCCCAGGGATTTAAATCTGATGGGAACAATAATGACTTACAATGTGCAGGCTTAACATGCCAATGGCATAGAGTAAGAGCTTTACCTTTCCCTCCCACCCATGCCACATCAAACAAACTGCGCAGGGGCCTCCCAGCACTACCCTTCTGGGGTTTTGCTTTTTTTTTTCCTTTTAGTGCAAACTCCAGCAAAACAAGGCCCTTTTTAGCTTCAGGACGCAGCCACAAGGAAGTCAAATACCTCATGGTAACAAAGGTGTGCTGATCCTCAGGGAAGAATGCACCTAGAAGCAAGGGTTACTCCAGGCAGGCTGCTTTTATGCTGACAGCAGGATAAAACCAGGGTAACACTAGCAGCCTGAACAGGTAGGATTTGCCTCATTGGCAGTGACATTTTAATTAAAATGGACCATGTTCTCAAATGCTTGGAATTGAAAATACACAGAAACATAAAGCTGAATACATCTCTCAGTATACTGATGAATTGCAAGTTGTGTTTTAATTTTTGAGATGTGAAATTTTGCTTTAAAACCTATGGAGGTCCAGGATATGCAGTTTAAAGCCCCCCAGAAGCCTCAGAAATTTTGTTCTGCTCAAATGAACATTTTGCAGCAGTATCTCTGAGAGAGAGAGACATTTATAAAACACCAGTCAAGAAAGTAAGATTCATTAGCTCTCTTGATTCGCAGATTAAGCCTCAGAGGAAACCAGGGTCTCACCACTCAGCTCAAGAAAAAACCCACATTTACTGAGAGATGCTGCTCTGAACAACAGGGCTGTTTGCAGAAACGCACCTTGCCATGTAATTGCCTCTCCTTACTACATGAGAAACCTCAAAAGGGTTCAGTTCAATGGGTTTGGAAGCAAACCCCAGATCTGAAGGGTTTTTACTAAGATGAAATAATTCCCTTTATATCCTAAGTACACTCCTGCCATTTCAGTGGTAGGTACATGCCTGCAGGGACTCTACACCTCTCTGGGATAGTAATGCTGAAATAGAATTTCTCGCTGCCTGGAGTGCTTTTTTTAGCTGCAGATTTCAGCAGCTATCTCCTAGGAGCAGTTTTATCAAAGTATCCAGCCAGTACTCTTTTACTCAGGACAATTTCTGTCATTTTAGATAAACCCTTCATTTTAAAGGCAGTAACTTTGCCCATTCCAGCTGCACTTGGGCAGACATCTTAACCATCAAGGGCAGGGAAGGCAATGGGTGACAGGGCGTGTTCATCCCTCCTGCAACTTGCACCTGCATTTCCACAGGCACTGCATGACCACAGGCTGTCACCCGATGGGAATTTCACCTGCCATGCTCTGCATATGAACATGCACAGCCAAGACTGTAGCAGTACCACCCCACCTCTTCACTAGGACATAAAATCATGGGACAGCTCTGCTGTTTGCCTTCATATCACTACATGCAGAAGGCCGTTTGTAGGATTTTAGCGCTGGTTTGTAGGGCACACAGCTGTCTACTACTGCACAGCCCTTAAAACCCCATTCCTAAGTAGGGCATCCAGTTACTACTCATCTAAATAGGTTTGTATGTTAAGACCACTGAGATTTTCCAGCATGGTTTTGGTGAAGGCATAGACCTAGATCCACAAAGCTGCACAGGACCTGAATTCCCACTACCTTCAAATGCAGTGAAGTAGCAAAATATTTTTGGCTACTTTTGGTTACCCAGCCTCAAACCCTGGCAGAATTGCACACTGTTCAGGGTGGTACAAGCCTGGGTCTTCCAGAAAATTTGAGGCGGTAAGACACGGGCTCTTTTTATGTATCAGTTGAGTTAGGAGATGAGAGGCATCAGCCACTGTCATCCCTTCCGGTTGTAAATTACACCACACCTCAGCTTTGCGGTGGCAGCACTTTCTAAACCGTGTGGGAATGGCAAATATGAAGCCTCCACGGACAACATTCAATAGTACTTTTTTCTCCCTCCATCTTCTGTCCTTTCAAAACCACAGTCTCTATCTCTGGACACCTACAGCTGTGGTTGCCCTGCATGCATACATGCCCAACAACCTAATTCTTAAACCTGCAGTTATTTAGCAAAAATAAGGACAGTGACAACTGCTCAAAGAGAAAACCAGGTGGCCGTTGAATCCCCAATATGTTCAGCCTTCCTAGTCAGGCTAAACAGAGCTGCAGCTTGAGTCAGCAGAGCAGCAGCCTGTGTCCAGCCCTATATGGAGGCACATCCCCCACCCTTCAACAGACAGGCAAAGCAGCAGTAAAAATGACAGCAGATAATAACACGATCAAACACTGGTCATACTTTCAAATCCATGAAGTCACTGCAGGACTACTTTGCGCAACAGCAATAACTTCTCCCCTCCCGCTGTCATTTAAATCAAGTAAGTGGCTCCACTGACCTGACCAGCTGTGTCACAGAGCTGAAGTCTCACCGGCTTGCCATCGACAGACACAACAGCTTTTGGAGAGAAAGGAGGGAGGAGGGAAAACTATGGTGAATTCAACTTTATATGTTTTCCGTTAAAGAAAAAAAATTAAACAGGAAGATTTACCACCCCTCAGCTCTTACAGCCGTTTCTTCAATTATTTTAGATTTAACAACTTAGACGAGGTGGAAGGGAGTCCGTCACTAACACATGGGCGCACACAAGCCCTTCAGGGCCTTCCGATTCATTTTACTACAAGAGATGAGTTAGGCAATGACGGCACAAGTCCTCCGCAGGCAGCGCGGAGAGCGAGCCCGGCAGTCTGGGATATTATTCTGCTAAAGAGGTTTACATTTATTTCCTCGAACACATTCAGCACGCCCGGGACAAGAAAACCCCCCGCTGAACCGCGGAGAAATCCCAGGGCTCCCCCCTTTGTAAGGGCGAGACAAGGCGACTATTTGAACCTGCCCTTTAGGCGCTTCCGATGTCCCCGAGAGCGCTAAGCTTCCCACCGGAGGGTTCCCGATCAGAGCCTGGCTCTGGCCGCGCGGCCGGGCACGACACCCGCCGCCAGCCCGGCCGCGTTACACCGCAGAGCGGCCGGCGCTGCGGGCTGCCACGGCAGCCTGACAAGCTCGGTCCTGCTTTGTGGAGTCCTACTCCCGATAAATACATAATGAAATCACCGAACCTGGACATCGCGCCCTCCCCGCGCAGCCCAGCCGCGGCCCCGGGAGCGGCACGGGGGAAACACGCCGCTCCCCAGGGCGGCAGAGCTCCCTCCCGCCGCCTCGGCCGCCCCGGTCACTTACCGGAGAAGTTGTCGAAGGCGGTGGGGATGTACTCGGTGGGGTACCCGTTCGTGGTGTAGCTCACCACCAGGCTGGTCTTCCCCACCGCGCCGTCCCCCACCAGAACGCACTTGATGCTGCGCCGCGGCTNCGCGCACACCGGCGGCCTCGGGCGGGCGGAGGGGCGGGCCCCTCAGCGCGGGCGCGCTCCTCATTGGCCCGCTGGCCCCACCGCGCAGCACCATTGGCTGAGTTCGAGGGAGGGGGCGGTGCCTCCCGGCCCGGCCCGTGGAGCCGCCGTGAGGGCCCGTCCTGCCCGGGCGGGGCCGAGGGAGTGCGTCGGGCTTGGCAGGGTGGGAGGGCCGTGAAGCTTCGACAGGTGCTCTCGGCATGTTTGCCGTGGAAGCCGCTGAGTGAGCTCCCACCTGCACGCCTGGGGAGGAGTAAACTGGGCCCTGTGCCGTGGGAAAGAGGGAGCCTCAGTTTTAGCACCTTTGCAATAAGTTGGCCATGGAAAGTTTTGCAGTAAAACACTGAAAATGAAAGCCTGATGAATAGCCTGGCTCTGTTCTCAATTGGAAACGTTATTAATGGATTTATTATGGGAGTCTTAAAAGTACCATACAAATATAAACCACATCACTTAGAGAATCTGGGATGCCTCATTTGACAGGCATATATCTTAACTTACCCAAATCAGTGCTGATAAGTCTATGGCAGAGTTGAGATTTCAGTTTACCATTTTGAGCATCACTGTGTTGCCAGTGAGCCCTGAAGTGCTGTTTCCCCATTTCCCTCAGTGAAGTGGAAACCCATGTGAGGCAGCACGTGCTATAGCTGCCCATCATGTCCCATCTGTATTTCCCGTGGTCACTGGAGCTGACATCTTCCGGATCCTTTAAACCCTGGAGCAGTGTGGTTAAACCACCAAAGGCCCTGCAAAGGCTCACGTCTCATGGAAAAAAAGCACTCTGTACAGCTGATCTTTTCCTAAGTGCCCTGGCCTCTTCCATGGGAAGAGTCGCTCTGGCTCTCCTTAGGGCCACGGCTCTTTTGCCCATAGACATTGTGGACATTCTGAAACAGGGCCAAAGCCAAGGTCTTCCCTGGCTGAAAGCAGCTGCTGGTTGGATATGTTGTGTGTGCAATGGAAGGTGTAGGGAAGAGACATCTCCCTGGAGCCCCATGCCAGCTCAGCAGCACCCACTCCCTGCAAGGAGCGCACCCAGGCAGGGATGGAGCACCACACCCACCAGAGCATAGAGGCTCAGTGTGACCCTTATGCTCAATATTCATAGGGGCCATCAGCCCTCCTGTGGGACACCCCAATCCTGCAGAATTACTTTCCCTTAAATGAACAAAGATGGTGCTGTCACATATGGCATTAGCCCCAGAGAGAGCTATCATAGGGCACCTAGCCACAACCAAGAAACATTTTCCCATTAGGCGCTTGCATACATTTATCCCTCTGTGATGAAGCTGAGCTCTGCCAAGGTAGAAAGACTGGAGTGGGAGCCTGCCTGCACTCATGCTTATACTAAAGTAACAGAAATAGCTTAATTCATACCTTTGGTTATTTTGGTACAAGTCCTCGTGGGCAAGCTGAAGTTAGAACAAAAGCATTCTATTTTAATGTAGTGTAATTATAGCCTACCTACCCAGAAAAGTTGAATTGTTTTAACAATACTACTGCAGCTAATTCTCTAGAGTATGGATGCAGTTGTGCCAGGATAATGCTAATTTGGCTTATTCTAGTCAGGAAAGGGAAAAACATTATGTGTGCATTGCAGGCTCACTTTGCAAACAGCTGCAGCTGTTTGGAAGGTTACCCCCAAGGCAGTATTGCCACACTTGTTTTTGGGTTTGCTGCCTCCATAGCAGAGCCTTACAGCAAGCATGCTCCACAGCCACCTGGCTGCAAAATCAGAGTGTTTAATTCAGTCTTAGGTGCCTTCAGCCCAGCAAGTGTTCTGTGGAAAGGCCCGAGATTACTGTGTAGCTGCTGTGCTGTAACGTGAGGGAGCTCAGAGCTATCTGTGGTGTGGTAACATCTTGAGTGGCCATGCTGTTTCCACAGTGTAAGCTCAGTATTAGAGTGATGCAGATGACAAATCACATCCCTGATCAAAGTCAGGTACCAACCCCAGTACCAAAAATTGGCATAGGTTCTCCTTTTCCTTAAACTGAGACAAAAGGGAAATGGATTAATTGCACAGAGGTTTGTGTCCCTTCTTCGGAATTGAAAACAAGTCACTTTTCAGTGAAACTTTGAAGGTAGTCAGGATCTACATAAAGCAAGGAATATCTTCAGTAATTTCTGGTGAATTGCATGGAGTATGGAGACTGGAAACTGTTACTTCTGGTGCATTTCCTCCCTACTGCTCTGTGCAGGGGGCAGAGCCACATTTGCAGCCCAGTGTCTCATTTTTATGCTGCATGGTTCCCAGTGTATGCCTAGCTGCATCTCTGCACAAGACAAGGCATTGCTGGCAAGAGGCATGCACATTGGGAAGCGGTACAGCTTTTCAGGATCTAATTCCCGCAGAGTTTACTCTTCAGGCTCTGAGCAGCACCCAAGAAAGTTGTCTCCAACACACATGAGCTTTGATAGAAAGGCCCGTTGTGCCTGAGGAGCAGAGCTGTCAAGAGGAGTCTCCATCTCCATGCCAAGATTTGTGTTACCCTTCTGCCAGAGCCCAGCAGCTGGTAGTTTTCCATCTCCTGAAATCCAGGGGAACTTTCCACCTCAGGGAACAAGAAATTGGAGAAAAGTCAATAGACCAGACTAGCTTCATACCACATTTATGCAAGGAAAGAAATAAAAGGAGCACTATAATTATGTTTTAACTACCTTTTACTCTCAGCAGCATCCCATAAATCAGGTACCTTGTTAGTACTGTGGAATGGCATATGATGCTGGAAGTCAGCATACCGTAAGTATGCTGACAGTAAATACAGTAAAGACTATATGCTGGTTGGCTTTGGCCATCTAGGGCAGTGTGTCCTGACTTGATGAAGTCACGAGAGCAGACAAATTTTTGTCCATTTTTGGCAAAGAGAAGGTGAGTAGATGTACTGCAATCTCTGACACCACACTAGGATGTGGCCCAACCGAGGGCACAAGGATCTGCAAGCCACGTCACCCCTTACCAGCAATGGAAAATTACAAATTCATGTCCTGGATCAATGCCATGATGAGAGCTAATTAAGACAGAAGATGCACAACCACAAGGAAAACTCCTTTAGGTGGGAGATGAGAGGGTGGGCAATATGCACTGGGTGACAACCCTTTTGAATGGCACTGAAAGATGATGTGGGAAATCTCCTCATGCAATGCTGCAAGTAAAAAATGCCACATGTACATTTTTAAACACCTTCAGCAGACAAGTACAGCTGATGCATTGAGCTAAGTAGGCTGCAGTGGGATAGCTGTAAGAGTCTGCATTGTTTCTGTGCTCGGGGAGCGGGGCGTGAGTGGATTCAGAGCTGCATGGTTGCCCTATACTGTAATGTACCCTACTCAATACAGTAGCCTTTTGTGTAAGAGGATGAGCTAACCAGTTGTTTTGCAGGGGGTTGCCTCTTGGCACCACAGCAGCAAGTCAGGGCAGCTCCTGGGCAGCCGTGGTGGCAGTGGGCCGAGGGGGCATTGATGGAGGGATGCTGTAACAGATAGCCCCCGTTTCTGAGCTTTTGGCCTCAATCCTATCACATGCACACATCTTACAGGTTTGAACCCAATTGTTTTCAGAGCTCTAAGCTGGGGGATAAACAGGCTTAACTCCACATAGGTCAACAGGGTGGCAGTTGTCTGTCTCAGGGCTGAATTTGACGCATTATCAGCCAGTTCACAGAAAAGCTTTTGCTCTATCCTACATGCTTGTGTTAGTCAAATATTATTCTTTGAGAAAAATGACAGAGAGAGGGAATTATTTTATCAGGACATGAAGTAGGTCATTGTTGTACCCTGGCTTATCATTTTCCCTATGATACAAAAATATGAAATGGATGCTAGCCATGGAGAATGAAAGGTTTATTTTTTTCTTTTTTTGCAGAAACTTGAAAAGCTTGACAGGGAGAGAGGTGAGGGAGTGAGGCAGCATGCTCTGAACATGACGTGATGGACTGCTGCTTGTTCAGGGGAAGGGTACGACCTGCTCTGCAGGACTGTCACCAAGATATTGATCTTTGTCAGGAAAAGCAACCCCAAAATCTGGAAAAACATCCATCTGTGATGCCTCCATCCATTTTTCAAACAGTTGGATCCCAGTGACTCAACTGAGCTGATCATTGGCAGGGGAATTGGTGAGAAAAGAAAGGGGAAAAATAGGAAAGGAGGGAGAGAGCAAGGAAAGGACAGCAACCCAGGGAAGAAAAGGCAGCTTTTATAAAGGACTGGTCTGACCTGCTCTGACTCTAGAGAAGTGCCTTTGAGGCTGTTCTGTGAGAATTGTAAGGGGAAAGGGCTAGAGAAGTACAAAATACTGGTACTTATATATTTGATTTGTAGTTTAAAACATATATATTTGCCAGAGCTTTTTTTTTAGTAACATTTTCATGCCCTATATATGGATTTCAGGGAAATTTTTACTACCTGGGGAATGGTATCAGTAAGTAGCACACATTATTAACACAATAAACTCTCACCACCCTGTCAGCTAAGTTTTGACTGAATTTAGGACAGGGTACTAAAAACTCACAGACTAAACCCGTTGTTGAGATAAACCTGGAAAAAAAACCTCACAAAACCAAAACAAAGCACAATTGCTTCAAGGCTCCCAAATTCCAAGTTAATTCAGAAAACAAATTAACCCTAGCCTCCTATCTGCAGTCCCTCTGCAGGAGAACCACGGTGGGAGGTGAGCCCTTTATCTCACTTTCAAAATCCTTTTCAGCTGAGCTGGGGTCACAGATGCTGAAAAGCACTGCATGTCCTGATTTTGTGTGACAGTCACCAATTTGCCAGCTTGTTGTGTAAGCTCTTCACTGCCTTAGGGCTACCCCACACCCCCTCGGGGTGCACTGCAGCTGGGAGCTCTTCCCAGGGCTCTCCCTGCCAGCTCAGAGCAGGGATCAAGCAGTGGACCCAGCAGGTCACCTGGGTACTGCTGGGGACACACTGGATAAGACATAGGTGGTGGCAGATAAATGTCTTGGTAAGAAAAATAGCAAATATACCAGCTTTGCCAAACATCTGAATGATGGGACTGCCCCTGCCCTGGAGTACATTGCAATTCACTGCCCTTCATCTCACTGGGATTCATAACTATTCTTCTGTTTCTGCTACAGGAGCCCCATTTACAGAGACAGCCTGGAGAGGGAGGAAGTCCAAGAACAAAGCTGGAGGAGAAGAAAACATGCTTGGATAATGTGCTGAACATTGGTGAGACTGGTGGGAGTGATGGAGGAGAGAGCTGAACAGAGAAACAACTGCTCAGTTTGGGCACATCTCTGAGGAGCCAGAGCAGAGCTGCCTGCACTGGAAACAGGCATGGTATCTGTAGCACAGGTACTCTTTGTCAGATTGCCTGTCAGCCAACAGGTGAATTCCCTTATTAGTTTTCCTTAGCTGGCACAACCCCACTAGTTCCCCAGGTGGACTCCCAATACAGCTGTCAAAATCCTAGTCTGCCATGCTTCTGTTCTTTAGGGATTCTTTCCAGCAGCTGGGGAAACTTTCCTTTCTCCTATGCATTCCCTTCCCTGTTAGAGCAGACTAGTGAGTAACCTTTCTGCCACAGCCTTCCTGACAGTTATAGCACTCCTGGGAAGAAACCCTGCTGGCTGCCTCTGCTGGTTCCAGCTCCAGCCCTGCTCTCATCCCTGAGGTAACCACTCTCTTCAATCCATGCTGGAACTGAGGTGACCTGCATTTATGCATATCTTCATATAACCCCACAGGCAGATAGATTTCCATGGCCTTCATGCCCAAATGGACTGCAGTCCAACATCTCCCATATGCACTCCTACCCCAGCCTTCAGTGATGTAATCTGTATTCCCGAAGTTGTCTATCTCAGAGGTATTTTCCGTACAGCAGATATTTTCTTTTTTAGACTGGTGAAAAAGCCTTTTTTTGTTTTCTTTACTGTTATGTGAGACATCTGATTTGTTTTCACACTAGTTAAATATCCAAAGTCTGCTTGAATGGGGATGAACCGCAGCAGTCAACGTGCACCAAAATTCATTGGCCCACTCCGTGCACCCCACCTGCATGTCATACCTAAATCCCTCAGTTTGCCAGAATTTCAGGCTTCAAAGGGGAGTCAAGATCCAGAGCAGCTTGCCGGACCTGGGGTTTTTCTCCCAAAATGTCCCCCCTTACGGCACAACAGATATAAGGGGTCTGGTCTCCCAGGCCATCAGAGAAAGAACTGGGAGGTGCCCAGGAGACTCCAGCTATGCAACAGGAGATGCAAGGCTTGTCTCTGGAGCAGGGAGTCATCAGTGGCTAGGCCTAAAAATGCTGACACTTTTACATTGATAAAGTAACTGCGGGGATGTCTCTTTGCATTTCAGTGCAGGGCTGTGTGTAAGAAAAAGGTCCCTGTTTGCAAATGATTTGTGACAGAGGATGATGTGATCAGACCTGGCTGGAGAACCAGGAAGAGGCAGCTACAACCCAGGCTGATGGTGTAGAGCAGTGAGTGCAGAGGGAGGGAGTCAGCAGTGAGGCAGGAGAGAGGTTTCTGACATCTTAAACCCAAATGCAAACACTGTGAGAGGAACAGGAATGCAAGAGAGTGATCAGTACATGTGTCCCCTAGGCATAGAGAACCAGGACACTAAACAGTCTTATCATGCTGAGTGATATGGTACTTGTAAAATATGCTCAGACTGGGCTGAAATGGTCACCAGCCAGAGTGAACAGAGCTCAGTACTTCAATACTTCCAGGGGGAAATCCACTACCTCCCCACCACTGTGGGGTGTCCCCAGGGGCACCTCTCACTAGGCCATACACATCCTTGTATGAGGGATCAAACCACCTTCCTACTGTGACCCTTCACTTTTGTTAACAATGCTGGGACGTGAGGAGAGCAGGGAGATCTGTCTGCTCGGCAGGTATGCTCCCACGCATGCTTCTGCACCCTCCCACCCCTGGATGCTTGGCCCAGCCAATACATCTGTGCTGATCTGCCTTTGCAGACAGTTTGTCCCATGCATTTTTGGTTGGTTACTCTGAAAGTCTGAAAAACAACAACTGGTCTTAGCGTTATCTCTTTTGGAGCCAGCCACTTCCTCTTGGTGTCAAACTTGGAAGAACCCCATAGCCGCTGCTGAAGAGCCTTTTCCCTTTCCACATTTAAAGATCTTTTCCAAAAGCGGTTGCTAGGATGTCCTTAGTGGGGATTGAAAGGCTTGGAACAAGCCAATGCAAGTGTTAGTTTTATTGAAAGTGAGCAGGATGTTCTTCCCTGATAGCTGCCTGGCTTTGAGGGCAGGAATCGCAGGAAAGCATCCAGAGCTCCAGGGCGGCTTAGCAGAGGAGGGAAGTCATGGCTTTATCTATGCTGCACGGTAACACAAAGGCAGGAAACGAAAGAACAGGATTCACTTGGTGCAGAGCAAACCCTGGCATCCAGATCAGCACTGTCCTGGCTCAGGTGGTTGTATGTGGAGGCTCCCAGGTGCCTCTCTGATCTCCAGCTTAGCTGAGCCAGCTCTGTCCATCCCACATCCCTGCTGCTGGCAGCCACAGCTGGGGAGGAGCAGGCACTTTTCAGCACACCATGCTCCACCCCACCAGAAATGTGCTTTGGAAAAGAACTGTGAGCAAGTTTGGGATATTGGAAAGCAGATATACAGGCATTGTATTTCTCTTTTCAGGGACAGAATGAAAACTTCCGATTCCCAAGTTTTCAGGACAGCATTTTTCAACCATTATAGGTATACATAATCGGACATAGAAGCAAGGCACAGTATAAGGTTTTCTTTCCCTTTCAAGCATCCCATCTCTTCCTGGGACTCCCTAGCATACAAAGCCAGGCCCAAGAAATTGCAATTCTAGTCCATTGGAGCTGGATTTTTAAACAAAGAGTTGCCAAAACAGTACTATCAGCATGGCTCTACGAGGCAAACCCTTCCAGAATGGTTTACTTTCACAAAGTAGTGTTATCACCAGTCTCATTTAAAACAGTTTTCTGAACAGAATGAAATTCCAAGGACTCCTTTGCTGGATAACCTTGACAGACTAGTGTCCCTTCTTACCTGGGGAGGGAGCAGACAGTATTCATGTGCCAAAACCCAAAACTCTGCAGGAAAGGTTCTGTTGAGTGCAAACTGAGCCTCAGTTTGTCAGTGTTTGAGAAGGTACTTTGTAGAAGACTTGAAGTCCTCAGATTAAAGCTGTGAACAAGGGCAAAGAATTACTGGTAGATAATGTGATCCTGGCTTCAAACCTGCTTCTCTTGCTGCTTTAGACATCTTCATATCTTTGACAGAGAGTGTTATAGCAAGAAGGATGAAAATGCTGAACCTCTCCCAGCTCTGGTGGTTGTGGAGAAGTGACCTAGGGGCTTTGAGCACCAGCCTGTGTTAGCTGTAAACACAAACCACCGAAAAGCACCAGAGCTTTCCCACTGAAATAAAGGCATAGTGAACAGGAGATTAATGGGTTGCCAGCTGTGTCGGCATGATAAGCCAAGCAAGAACCCAGACGCCTTCAATTGAAAATGGATTGAGACCTCAGCAGGGACACATGGCAAATCAGCCAGAAGCCACACATGGAAAACTGAGCAAGGCAGCACAGGCAAACATACTTTATCTTCACTTTACGTCAATAGATCGCATTGTAAAAGAGGCAGCAAAGTATTTGCTGGAGAGGAGGAGGGAAAAGTCCACAAGTTTTCTTGGCTGTACATGTAGGTTTTAAAATGCTACTGTTATCCTCAGAAACTTGTCACTGAAAACAAGCATCCAGCAAAAACCACCCAGCAAGTTCTTCCAGAAGGCTTGTTTGCTTGTTTTGGTGGATTTAGCCGAGCTGTGCTGGCAGGAATCTGCCTGCCAATGCTGTTGTGTTCCAAAGGCGGTCAGGAAAGTACGGCCTCTTAAACTAGTCTAAAGCACAGCTGTGATAATTGCACCATCTACTATGATTTGCCACAAAACAGGACTCAGGGGAGAGGCAGACCTCAGAAGTCTGGGCTTTCTCCAAGGTGATGTTGTCTGCAGCCATGTCCCTGTTTCCCACAGCTCCTGCTTTTACAGCAGCCTAGCCCAATTACCTTCATCAGCCTTTTTTTTGCTTTCTAGTTTTATTGTTTTTGTTATGGCTAATTAAAAGAAGAGTGGGTGAGTCCCAGATTTCTTGTGTGGGTTTGTTTTTTGGGGTTGGTTTTTTTTTTTTTTTTGGTGGTGGCAGTGGTACTTTTCATTTTGCTGAGTTTTCCTTTTGCTTTTAAGCAACTGTATGCAAGAAAAATCATCTTTCCTACCAGAGGCAATACCGAGGAAGAAGACTCAGCAAGGAGGATACCAATTAAGGTAAGGCCATAAGTAGGTTTTGCCTCCTCCTCCTCCCTCCGTTTAGCAGCCCCACCCTGAGTGGGTAATGGGCCCTGACTGCAACTCTGCTGTCAGTGCCCTGGAGCAGGGAAAGGCACAAATATTCTCTCCACACAGGTGTGCAGGTGTCAGTGAGAGGTGAGCTGGGAGTAAAAACAGACTGGGATAAACACAGCTGAAGCCTCACAGCCCGGATTCATATGGCCCCTGGACCCATCCCTGCCCTGCGGAGCCTCAGGCTGGCCGCTGGCTGGAGCAAAGCTCATCGCTGGGCTATGGGCAGGGCTGGGCTCACTGCAGCTGGGTGTCTTAGGGTCGGGCCACCCACTGCACATCAGTGGGGAGCTGCAAATTCCTACACCAGGTGCACAGGGCTCTGCAGGGACTTTAGCCGAGTGCCTGGGAGCTGGCTCTGGAAACCTGAAGGTGCTCTGTCAAAAGGTCCAGTTGTTCAGGTGTCAAAGTAATGATGTCAGTCATAAAAATAATTTTAAAATAGGATTGTTGATAAAACAGTGCATTTTTTGTATAATGCCATAATTAATGAACATGGATTCTCTGTTTTTGCAGTCTCTGACACCACAGCGGTGGATATGATTCAAGAACAGAGACAGATGACCCAGTAGCTGAGTGACTGATCATCTCCCTCTTAACATACACATGAATGGAAAAATTGGAATGGAGAAAATGGAAAATCCATGATGCTGAACTGCTTTCTGTTTTTCTCAGGAAAGGAACTTCAGGCAATGTGTCTGTAAAGCACTGAACGGCTTCCACTCTTCTCGACCTCACCAATTTCCTCTGCGCAAACTATCCATATGGATTTGACGTGTGGCCTCTGAGAGGCCCTGAGGCCTCATATGTCTTGGTAAGTCAAAACGTATGGGGTAGAGAAGCCATGTCCCTGCCTAAGCTTCTGCAAGTCCCTTGGGGTCAAGTTAAGTGCAAGCCTGATCCTGTTCTCTGAACCAGGCTTGCCTGGTGCATGCTTTAATCTGCCCAGCCTCACTAGGCTGGGTTTCATCTCAGCTGCAGAGCTCAAAAGGGGGTGGCCCCTGTCTTGCCCCATGTGGTCCTTGGCAGCTCAGCATCCCCACCAGGCCAGGGGCACATCTCCATGGCTGGCTCACCCTCACCAGCTTCAAGCCCTGAGGCTGGGGCAGGAGCTTAAGAAACAAGAGGGCTGTGGGACTTGAAGGCTTCTCTGGAGCCATGTACCCTTTTTAGTGTTTCCATGAGTCTGCTTCTGCCCCCGGACCCAGGGGCTTAAGAGTACTTCCCTGCTCCACAGGGATGCTGGGGTGAGTCCATCCATTAAAAGCTGTGCACTGCTGAGACACTGAGTCTGCAGCCACATAAAATAATAAAGCAGGCTGGGGAGTGTTTTCCACTCCCAAGACACATTGGCATGCCCAGCCATCCCCAGGGAGACAAGCTCCTGTCCCCCAGAGCAGGAGAGCTGTGCCCAAGCCACCTGCTGAGAACCACCCTGGCTCCTGAAACATGCCTGGGCATTGGCTGCAGGAGTATTTGCTTGGTCTGGGACAAACTTATGCAAGGACAATGCCAACCATTTAACTCGATGGGCAACTGCCTGGGCCTGTGCCCTGCCTCCTCTTTATTAATTTATTAGTACCTTGCTGCTAGCCTACACTTGTACGGACAGAGAGCTTGCCATGAACAAAGGCAATAAAGCGCCTGTAAGGGGAAAGTTCAAAGCATTTTATTTGTTTTGTAAGTAAAAGGTGCATTCTTCTCTGCAGTTCAGTCTCTCTGGTCACTGCAGAGCTGGGTTTGGTCGATGCAGGTAGTGTGGTTTTTTTTGTGCAGTGCCTGGCAGGGGGAGCCTCGGTGGCCACACATCACTGCCACCCCAGCAGATGCTGCTGCTGCTGTTATGAACAGTACTGCAGCCAGGTTTAAGACAGGGATGTAATGCTCTGAGTGGCCAGCTTACCAAAGAGAACAAAGAAATTATTATAAGGCCAGGGAAAAAATAAGGGGGGGAAAAAGCTAAAAGAAAACAAAGAACCATTGACAAGAGACACAAATTAGCTGGGTCTCAAGTGTCCTTCCCCATCTGATAAAACAAAAATGTCCAGAGCAACAATTAACAACAAAAAAATATGAGGGGTAGAATATCTCTGTTAAGCTCCAGGTACTGACTACCACACAGGGCTCTCTTTTTTTTGTTGTTGTTCCCATGCTTGCAGTTGTCTTGGGTCTTGGTTAACGTAGAGCTGGTTGTGTGTGTGTGTGGTGCAGTCCCCATGGGTTTGAAAGCTGCCTACTGCAAAGGAAGGGAGGCCCTCCTGAAGGGCAGTAAAGGGGCAAAGTGGGGTCAGAGGATACCAGAAGTGTGCTTTGGCTGCTCCTAAGGAAATACAGCTAGGGGTAGGAATTAGCACCGGAAAAGCACTCAAACCAAGAGGTAAATCTAGCAGGTGTTTAGGGTTGGGAAGACAGCGCTGAATAAAAGCTATGTAACAGAAAAGGAAAGCTGTGGAGAGTGCTGCTCCTGGGCTGCTCCGGGGTACTCTGGTTGTTGCTGGCTCACTGGCCAGCACTGGGGTGAGGGAAGCATGGGCTGTTCCTGCAGTAGGGCCTTATGAACAATGGGGAGCTTAACACTCTTCACTTTTACCACAGCAAAGGGAAAGGAAATAATCCATTCTCCATAGTATGTGGAGGTAAATAAGGAAGCAAGTAATGAGCTCAAACTGCAGCACAGAAACCTCAATACAGATGGCAAAACATCCTTTCCAGAGGTGGATGATTGCATATTGCAGTTGCCTCCAGGGATTGAGGCATCTCCAGCAAGGTGAGACACCCAGGGCTGTCAGGAATGGTTAGGGACAGCTCATTTTGTTTCTAGGTAGCTGGGATGCAGTAGTGTTTCCCGACAATTGCTCTTCCAACCATACCTTTGTAAAACAATCCAAAGACTGTCAAGTGCTATGGTTCCATGGTGATTTTCATAGACAACAGAAAGGAAACCAGGTAAAGCCTAGGGTACATTTCAGTGCTCTTGCTCCCTCATTGTAACATTTGTTTGTGTGTGTGGAAGTAGATGCACCTATTCCATTCACTTTTTCTCCATTCACTTCACTGACCAGCTCCTCTTGTCCTGTGGATTGCCTGTGTGTCCCCGGAGGGCAGCCTGAAAACCACAGGAGCAGATATCCTCATGGGAGCCCTTTTGGGTCCCTTCCTTGTGTGTGCCCAGCTGACCAGTGCCAGGCACTGGCCCAAGGGACCACTTGCCTCTGTGGGTGTGGCACACACGGACGCTGGGTTCTGAGCAAAGCTCTGCCTGTCTCGCGTGAGCTGCTGCTACTGCCTGCGAGATGACATAATCAAGACCTGTTAGATGTACAGCTAGGTGCTGTTAAGTGCTGTCTGTCCTGGATTTTAGATTGCTCTCCATGAGAGAAAGATCACAGAAACAAGGAATGACACTTGTTTCTTACAGTCTTGTGTTTGAAAGTAGAAGTTGTTCTTAGCTATATTATCTCATTTACCTGTATCACACCATCTCTCTATGGTCTCACTGGAAAAATCTCCATTTGGTTTGCAGTGGTTCCCCTTTCCTTCCTTGCTGGATTGACAGGCTCAGCTGGTACCCTTGAAATTGGTGTAAATTCTTGTGACTTTTCATAGCAGCTAGTGGCACCATGGGTTATACAGTCAACATTTCCCCAACAACCTTATTGCCATAGCATGAAGCAGAAGGGGAAAGCCCTATCTTTGTTAGCAAATAATTAAAATATCTTTTGTCAGTAAACTGAGGAAGCATGAATTGAAGGCAAAGAAATAATTTTTTTTTTTCCCCCGATGCAGCGGGAACTGGATTCTGCAAACCCCCATGTAGCTTGCTTCCCTGTTAACCGAAGCGTAAATGTTCTTGCGTTCAAGGCCTCTCTCCCCTGACTGGAGCTCTTCTGCATGGCTTGTCCTTCACAAGGTAAGTGACAATAAGAAATTGTCCTACTTAAGCAAGGGACCTATTTCACCTCCTCACCACACTCATTAAAAAATGGCAATGCTAAATACACTTAAAGATCAAAGGCCTGGTATGCAAAACAGGTCCCGTGCAGCAAACTGATGGGCTTCTTAGGGTTTTGTCACCATGGTGCTATTGCCTTGACAAGTCAAAATGTCCCTTGTCAGCCTCTATGGGAGGCTAGACAGAGAAGGAACCATCAAAAAATAACTGAATACTGTCTTTGACTACAGTCACTGAGTGGTTAAATTTTTTTAAGCTTTAATCAGCTTTGACTTCAGGTTTGGTTATTAACCCACCAAGTGATCATTAACTCTACTGGCAGAGTGACTGATTTCCAGAGGATCGGTCCAAAGAAGGATTGGTTTTTAGTTTTTTTTTTTTTTTCTGAAGGACTTTAATATCTCCTACCAGCAGACAGACAACCTATTGAATCCCCTGTAAGACTCTAGGGCTGAGCAGGGGGGTATTGTAGGTTATCTGCATAGAAACATGCTGCTCAGAGCTGATAAACTCACTGACACTCTATCCTGCTTTCCAATTTAACTCAAGCCTTGCTAAGCAGCAGGAGTAACCTGACTGAATTGTTGAGGCTCACAGCTTGAGGTCCTCAATCAACATTCCCAGCTTAATCAATGGGAGTTTGGCAAGCCTAAAACACGAATCTGGATATTTTTGGTATTTACTCTGGTGCTTGTCCTTTTCCTTCCAGAAGAGCTGGTTAAGAATAAATGTAATGTTGATGCAGAAATGATCAAATATCAATAGGACTTTTTTTTTTTAAAGCCCTTTTGTCTTCAAAATGCCTACAGTCAAAATTTTCTACAGGCAATTTTTCTGGAGATCATTAGAAAATGATCTGCTAATAAATGAAAGGAACATTTTTTTTTTTCATTAATAAACTATTCTGACTCACAGTCCATAACCTAAGCCACAAGACTATCCTGCCTTTCTGACTTGAGATCCATAAGACCTAAGGAGCTGATTCTGATTCAGCAGAGAAGGGCTGGGATTGGACCATGTTTGCTATGTGTATCTTTTTTCCAAACACCACACAGACAGAAATAAATCAGGAAAAGGCCTCTTGTACACTGGCCCTGATTTCTCACTGGGAATCACTGGCGTTTTGATTGCTCCCTGTGGGATGAGAATGAATTAAGCTCAGATTTATAAATAGCAGTCTAAGCACCCCTGTGCTGACAGGCACAAATGTCAGGAAATATGTAGTTAGTTATACCGGCACTGCATCTTTGAACTTTAAATTTAAGTACCCCCACCATACCAGGGGAAGCAGAATAATACATCTGGAACTAAAACATTCCTGCTAGACTTTTCACACTAACTATTTCCATCTTTCTTTTAGATAGGAGTTTTCAGCAAAATGTTGTCCAATTGAAAAATTCTGATTCCTTAAAACTATTGTTTTTCTTATGAGACCTACAAAAGAAAACATGTCCATTGCATCCCTCAAATAAAAGTAATAAGGAAAAAATTATCAATATCAAAGCATCCCTTTTTCCACTGTTGACATTTAGAATAATGTTTTCTTTATTCAAATGTCTTCTACAATTTAAATAATTTTACTTTTAAGTAATAATAATAAAATCTTGAAAGCAAATTTAACATTACCATTAACTCAAACTGCATTTTTATTGTTTGCCTACAAATATTTTCCATGGCTTTGTTTTCTATCCCATTTTGTGACTTGACTTTTCCATTTCAAGCACCTTCTCTTGGCCGAGAATGGTAACCAGATATTTTGTGCCTGAAAAAAAAAAAATAGGATGAAATTCCAGCTAAGACAGCCCACATGTGCCTCTGGAATATGTTCACAGAGGAGCAGCACACCAGTGCTATGGCTTTGGATATAATATCAAGGCTTTGCAGTAAGTCAGCCAGGTGAGGAGTGCATCACCAGACTGATCATGCTACCACCCTCCTGTAAGGAGCTGCTAGCATGAGGTTCAGCAGGACCACAAAGTGGACAGGACTAGACAAAAATGGGGAGAATAATTTTTCTGCGTACATTTATTGAATTTTCCCATTGCAGGAGTGCAATCATGTTGATTCACAGTTGGCAGGGTGAATGTCCCAGTGTAACAAAAGCACCAGGTTACCAGTGTTCATTTCCAGTGCTAAAATCCCACTGAAAAATCTGTTCCTGTGCATAGGGAGGATGCTCCTTCCTAGTGGAGGCAAGGCTCACAGTGAAGTACCAGCTGTGGTATTGGGCAAGAAGTTGCAGAGGCAGCTGCTGCCTGCCTTTTCCATGTTGCATGCCTGCCTCCAGCCCTGCAGAGTGGTGGGACCAGGATTGCATCGGTAGTGCTGGCTGCATCCAGCGCCTGTGTAAAGCTGCCTCCTCAGGCTCAGACTGTGGCAAGATCATATTGGAAAGATTTATCCAGCTCCCAGGAATGAAATAGCACCTCTGTCATATAGCTCATAGCAGGGCCTTCGGCANTGCGGCGATCCCGGGATGCGGGGCTGGGGCTGGGGCCGGACCGCGGCGATCCCGGGATGCGGGGCTGGGGCTGGGGCCGGGCTGCGGCGATCCCGGGATGCGGCAGCGGCGGGCTCCCTCTGCTGGCCCTGCTGCCCTGGCGCCCTGGAGCGGCCACTTCCCTGCACGCCCGTGCCCTGCTTTAGCCGTAGCAGCAGCCTGAGTTCACAGAGGTACCCACAATATNTTAGTTATACCGGCACTGCATCTTTGAACTTTAAATTTAAGTACCCCCACCATACCAGGGGAAGCAGAATAATACATCTGGAACTAAAACATTCCTGCTAGACTTTTCACACTAACTATTTCCATCTTTCTTTTAGATAGGAGTTTTCAGCAAAATGTTGTCCAATTGAAAAATTCTGATTCCTTAAAACTATTGTTTTTCTTATGAGACCTACAAAAGAAAACATGTCCATTGCATCCCTCAAATAAAAGTAATAAGGAAAAAATTATCAATATCAAAGCATCCCTTTTTCCACTGTTGACATTTAGAATAATGTTTTCTTTATTCAAATGTCTTCTACAATTTAAATAATTTTACTTTTAAGTAATAATAATAAAATCTTGAAAGCAAATTTAACATTACCATTAACTCAAACTGCATTTTTATTGTTTGCCTACAAATATTTTCCATGGCTTTGTTTTCTATCCCATTTTGTGACTTGACTTTTCCATTTCAAGCACCTTCTCTTGGCCGAGAATGGTAACCAGATATTTTGTGCCTGAAAAAAAAAAAATAGGATGAAATTCCAGCTAAGACAGCCCACATGTGCCTCTGGAATATGTTCACAGAGGAGCAGCACACCAGTGCTATGGCTTTGGATATAATATCAAGGCTTTGCAGTAAGTCAGCCAGGTGAGGAGTGCATCACCAGACTGATCATGCTACCACCCTCCTGTAAGGAGCTGCTAGCATGAGGTTCAGCAGGACCACAAAGTGGACAGGACTAGACAAAAATGGGGAGAATAATTTTTCTGCGTACATTTATTGAATTTTCCCATTGCAGGAGTGCAATCATGTTGATTCACAGTTGGCAGGGTGAATGTCCCAGTGTAACAAAAGCACCAGGTTACCAGTGTTCATTTCCAGTGCTAAAATCCCACTGAAAAATCTGTTCCTGTGCATAGGGAGGATGCTCCTTCCTAGTGGAGGCAAGGCTCACAGTGAAGTACCAGCTGTGGTATTGGGCAAGAAGTTGCAGAGGCAGCTGCTGCCTGCCTTTTCCATGTTGCATGCCTGCCTCCAGCCCTGCAGAGTGGTGGGACCAGGATTGCATCGGTAGTGCTGGCTGCATCCAGCGCCTGTGTAAAGCTGCCTCCTCAGGCTCAGACTGTGGCAAGATCATATTGGAAAGATTTATCCAGCTCCCAGGAATGAAATAGCACCTCTGTCATATAGCTCATAGCAGGGCCTTCGGCAAAAACCCCAGTATATAACCACAGCCACCTCCAGTCACAGTTGTCACTGCGCCTGAGGGCAGAAGCCACAATAAAGCCGAGACCCAGGGGCAGCAGCTCTGTGCCAGCTGCGCTTGCTGTGCGCCCTGGGCTGAGATGCTGAGCTGCTGGCCCTGGGGCTGCCGGCACATGGAGCTGCGCAGCTCTGGGGCCGCTTTACAGCTTGGGCGATGGGCTGTGGGCACGGGTGGAAGCACTGCAGGGCTCCTGGCTGCGGGGCTTCTGGCACGTGGGGATGCTGAAATTCGGGCGTTTGGGACTTTGGGGCTTGGTGCTAGGCTCTGGGTCTGCAGGGCTACAGAAAGGGACATTTGGTTGCAGGTCTGCCGGTGTGTTTGGTTGTGGCGCTGCCGGGACACCGAGCTGGGGAGCAGCTTCTGGCTGCTGGACGCTGGGAAATGTTGGGCTGGAGGGCCGTGGGATCCAAGGCCGCAGGGCTGCTGAGAGGAGGGGCTGAAGGACTGCGGAGCGGCGTGCAGGGCTCTGCGGGGCTGCGAGGGGCGTGCTGGCCGGGGAAAGGTGCGGGAGATGAGGAGCTGCCGCGCTGGGCTGGGCGCGGAGCTGCGGCGATCCCGGGATGCGGGGCTGGGGCTGGGGCCGGACTGCGGCGATCCCGGGATGCGGGGCTGGGGCTGGGGCCGGACCGCGGCGATCCCGGGATGCGGGGCTGGGGCTGGGGCCGGGCTGCGGCGATCCCGGGATGCGGCAGCGGCGGGCTCCCTCTGCTGGCCCTGCTGCCCTGGCGCCCTGGAGCGGCCACTTCCCTGCACGCCCGTGCCCTGCTTTAGCCGTAGCCGCAGCCTGAGTTCACAGAGGTACCCACAATATCTTGGTGGGTTTTTTTCCCCTTAGCGCACAGAACTGGCAACAGGAGCCTGCATGCCCCATGTGTGGTGTCCTGTGGCGCTATCAGGTTACTGATTTATTCCATTAGCGACAGCTTAGAAATCACAGTTTCGCACTCTGAGGCCAGATTTCCACCGGCTGGAGTTACTCACAGAACGCCAAACCTTGGCATCGTCCTTGTCTGCAGCTTGCTGTGGCCGTGTGTGTCACAGAGCTGTGAGCAGGAATGGCACCTGATGCCCTCAGCATCCCTCTTGTCCAAACTGCGCATCAATCCCACTAAGCACCACAACAAAATTCTTCTTATAGGTACTTAATGAATCTAACTCTCCTTCTCCCAGGGACAACTGGGACACATACACAAGCACTACATGGTGGGGGTATTTTTATTTCCTTATTGGATACTTTTGCTTCCTACTCTCAAAACCCTCCAATATCAGGCATGTCCTGGTGCAAGGACAAATGGGTCGTGCTGCACTCATTTCTTCATCTCCACTTGGATGAACCAAATAATCGCTCACCTGGTTCACTACTCATCAAATGTAGGCAGTGCCAGCCCCTCGGGCATGGCACACAGTACAGCAAGTTTCCCAGAGCTGTCCTGTACCACTCGAGCAGTGTTAGCAGCACCGCTACACCTCAGGGAGTGAGACCTGGCACAGTTTCTCAGCACTCACATGCTCCATGGATCACCTCTGGAGCTTTTTTTCCAAGCACACAAAACCTGATGCTTGAACTGCTTGTGAACAGCAGGAGGAAAACACACTGTTTTTTACCCAATTTTTAATTTGCAGACCCCAATATTTTCCAAAAGTGGTGCAGACCATCTGTCACAAATTTAAGGAGAGTGGCAACAGGGTTGATTTTCTTAGCTCCCTTTCCCCAGCAGATAACCCTCAGGGCCTGCAGACAATAGGCTGCAAACTGCTGGCGTTGATAGATGAGCTTCCTCCCCTTCCATGCAGCTTGGAAAATTGTTTGCCCGTCTCTTATTTAAACAAATGAAATATTCCAACTCCAGACAATGCTAGAGCTAATAATGGAAAGAGGGACTAGTTAAGGATTTGAGTCTCCTACCTCCTGATTCTTTCTATCCCTTTCCTCTCTGTTCTAGATTTTAATTTAATAAGAAAATTTAATAACAAACTCAGAATGTTAACCGGGATATCTGTGCGAGGTGAGGGACAGAAAAATCATTTGAAAGATATTGGTGTTTCAAGCTGTAACCTTGATGTAGGATTTGAGCTGGCAAGGTGGGGATTTACAGTCTTTTCTACACCAGCAGCCCAAAAAAAATCACTTTCTGCCTTTCCTACTCCTCACAGCCAAGCCTCAGCCAGCTGATATTCTCCCCATCAGCACTCAGGGGTGGGAGTCTGTCACAGAAAGAACCAAACACATACAGCTGGAGCACCAGCATGAATACAGATGCACAGAGCAGGAACACATTTTGTGCTGCAGACTCCTGGAGGCAAGCTTGGCTTGCAGGTCACATACATGCATGCCAAGATACCTGTGTGTGCTGCAGGATAGGCATGTTCAGACCCTTGCACTGCAAAATACTGGAGCTATTTTAAGGATGGGGAAGCATCTGGCTAAAAAATAAGCCTTGTGTGTTTGGGCCTGGCTCATTTAAAACCCTTGTTTCTTCCAGAATATTGGAAGTAATGAAAGTGCCTGAAGTAAAATACCTGATAAGCCTCTCTTCCTCTATAGAGGGTAAATGCATGTCATTTTCCAATTAGTTCTTGCTCTGAGCAATTATGTTGATCAAATAATTGAGTAAGTGACAGGAATGTGAATTCTGGAGACAGTTAATTTCATTCATCTGCCAGTTTATAGCCTGACTTGCATGAACACATAAACCAGGCTAACGTGTTATTTATAACTTTGAAAATGCAATTATAATAGTCAAACATGAAGAATTGTGTGTACAGAGAGAAAGGTTTCTGCTAGTAAATTATAATAATGGCATAATGAAGGAATTTGTTTTTTATAGCCAGCCTGTAGGACAGGAAGGATGTGAGACTTGTATTTGAGAGACTGAACAAAGCTGGTGTCAGCATTAGCAGGTGGAGCAATGGCCCTGGCCTGAATGTGGGGCAGCTAAGCCTTACGCTTCTGTTTTGTGAGACATTGTGTGTGTGTCCTGCCCCAGGGACTGTCAATGAGGGCTAAACATGTTTCCCAGCTCCCCATACTCTTCTCTCCAAGTGAAGTTGAACATAATTTTTGACGGAGACCAGGACTGTGATCCTTTGCACGAAGGTGAGTGCAAGGGATACAAACTAGGTGTTTTCTGCTTGGCATTGGTCTTGGGTGAGCATCACAGTGCTCTGGGAAAAGCTCCAGTTGAGTGTACTTGACTACAAGTTACTCGGAACAACCCTTGAAGTCAAAACCAGGTCCTTGACTTCCCTCAAAAGTATCAATCCTTCTTGTGAGTTTTCTTAACATAAAATAATAATAATAGTAATAGTATTTTTTAAAAAAATCTCATCAGGAATGCAAACGATTTGATTTTCTTCTTAAAGCTATCTTTAGATTGTTTTAGCGGATCGTACCTTTTATCTGAACCCCCTGTAGCAACCTAGTCTACCATCCAACAGGCACTAATTAGCAGAGATACACAGTGATAAAAGTAGCGTGCAGGCATGAGCCACTGCCTCACAGGGAGTCTTACCTGGTTGAGTGCTACACTGGCTGCAAGAAGGAAATCTGTGCAATTAATTGCTTCCTGATTAAAGGCCTTTGGAGTCTGGCCCTTAAATCTTCAAGGCCTAAAAACACATGCTGAGTTAAATATGGAATTTGCTCACAGTACTCAAAAACATTGCCCCAAACAGCAGGATTCAGTGCGGTAATTTTGGTTGGAAATAAACACTTTCCAGTCTAAGCATATTTTACCCCAAGCCGAGTACTTAGAAAGTGCCCCAGTCCAAACTAAAGGGCCACAGATGGACTTGTGGGGATTTAAAACAGTTTCTAAACCAGCTTAGCTGAGCTCTTACCCTGTGAGGACATGCTCTTACAGGAATTAATTTCACAGGGCATGAGGCAGCAGAAGCAGAAACCCCACAGGACGTCTCAGGCTGAAAGGCTATTTAAATGGTAATAAACTTCAGTGGATGACAAAAAATAGTGACTGATTAGAGGCACACCAGGAGAGGGCTATCTGGTGTGAAGCTGCTGGGCGGCAGCAGCACTGGGGCCTTCTGTTCCCTGCACACATCTCTTGTCGCCAAGCAAACAAGATGGGGTTAATCCTGCCGGCAGGGAGGAGGCCTAATTCAGGCCAGTGGACAAGAGGAGGAAAATGCTCACCGTGGGAGGTTCTGGAGTTGGGCACAATGAGGGAGGGTGGTGTGTGTCAGGAGGCTGGGACAATGCCAGCCAGCACTGGTGTCAGGCGCAGGTGGAGCCACATCTCAGAACAGCAGGTGATCCAGCCTCCATATGCACCCTTCCTTAAGTGTCGTTGTTTTCCCGAGGGCATTTCCTCCACCCTAATCTGGTGGCACCTATTACAGCCAGTCAGATGAAGTGACTTTATTTCAGTGTGTCCAACACTATTATTGCTGCCTCCTGGGAAGTTGCAGCATTGATGATTTATGGAGCCTACTGCTCCCACCGAAGAAGGGACAGGCTTTGTTTGGGACCACCATTTGTCACACTAGAGCTGAGACGTCCCAGAAACACATATTTTGTTTGCTTATGTGGTGCTGTTGCCCTGGTGCTACTCTCCCACCTCTTTGCTAAATGTTTTTGCAAATTTCAAAAGAAATTTACTGATCCTCCACTCGAGAAAAGCCCTTTAGGATCTAATTACCTCTGACTATAGGACTGGACTTCCCAAATTCAGGAGGCATCTTCAGTGTGTGTTTAAGCACATTCCTGAGTGGAAGTTAGAGGGACAAATCTTTCTTTGCAAGCCTCCCAATCCCCCTCCTCCCTATCAACTTTGTCAATGCAAGAGCAGGCAGGGAGTTATATAGCCTGAACTGTGCTAGGACAGATGTACAGACTGTAACTCAACATTCAGTTAGACATCCTTCCTCCACAAAGTGAATCTTGCACCTCTGCTGGAGGGGTTATATTGTGGAGTGGGAAAACAAACAATCCTGCCAATTGTTAGTGAGGGAGAAATAAAGCAGAGCAGAAGCTGCTTATCAGAGATCTGCATTTTGAGAGGAAAAATTTACTGAATCCTGAGGAAGGAAGGATTCTCTGCAGAGCTTCAAGTGCTCTCCTGATAATCCCATCCTGCAGGAGCTGGGGCTAGAAGCTGGGCTCCTTCCTACAGTGAATACTGGGTTTGAAAAATTAACATAACAGGAATACCTAGACTGCAGCAGTGCTGCAAAGCTATAACTAAAACAAAACAAAGCAAAACACATTAGTCTGACTGGCACAGATTGTTGTCTGTGAATTGTGATTTTAACAACAGTAGGAATGACTCAAAGCCCGGACAACTCAAAGTCCTGAAGTCTGGAAGAGTCTGAGGCAAAGTTTTCCCTCATCCCAGTCAGTCTGGAGAATGTCTGAAGTTCAGCTCTTAATTTTGCCGACATTTGCAGTGTTTAGATTCACATGCCTTGTATCACAATGCATTTGGCTAACTCTCTCTTACTTTCATAAGACTCTTGATTTTGTTAGGATCAGTTTCCGGGAGGACAGAGGAAGAACCACGTGTCTTGGTGCAATTAGATGAAGAGCTGTATGCTTTTATTTTTTAAAAAATAACTTGAAAACATCATCAATCCAAGCATCTCCAAGGTTTTCCCAAGCAGCAGTGAAGTTAACACTACCTGCTCCTCTTCCTGGTCCATCTTCCTAGTGCATTGCATTCACTAATCACATACCAAGATATTATTAGCACATCTCAACAAGATTCCCAGCAGCTGGAGGGCCACATTGTATTTCGGGCAATCTTGGATCATGCCTCAGAGTCCAGCTCCTGCCTTGACACGAAGGGATCAATCTCTCAGCGTCGGTCCCATCTTTGCTCTGGCAGCGGATGGTGAGATGGAATGCAATTGTGTCTGCTTGCAGGGGTGTCTGCGTTCCCTGCACCGAGGGGACGCTCCCCAATGCACAGCTCCCGGGGGACCCCCGCTGGTGGCCCTGCACCACCTCAGCTTGCTTCAAGAGATTTTTTGAGCAGCTCCCCCTCCATCATCCCACAGTATCTTCCGTTTGGGTGGGAAGCGGGATGCTCTGCCCTTCGAAAGGAATGTGGCTACTGCATGGGGAGGGAGGGAGAATAAATACCACAGGGCCTCAGATGGGTGATCTAAAATTGCATTAAAACTGCCCTGATCAGCCACGTTAAGCTCCAGGAAGGGCACTACTGCTCAGTGGTCAGCACAGGTGAGGTCCCTTGCTTGTACTTCATCTCTGCTGTGTCAAATTGAGCACATCTGTAGCAGATAATCTAGTTCACTTGTAACCCTGAAATTGAGAACTAGATTACAGGGCATGTTGAGGCTGCTGAAGCTGTATAAACAAAGTTTCCTAAATACACAAGTGATAACAACTCTATGTCCAAAGTGGCTCAATCAAATTCTAATCTGTTACTCCAGTCAATATCCCTTGAAGTGGTAAATGACATAAATCTATTTTCCCCACAGTTTGAAGTGTTTCTTTCTCCACTATCCCTCAGACTTTGTAGTGATTGAAGGCGTATCACAACTCCTGAACTTGTGAGGAAAAAGGTGTCTGTGGTTGCAGAGCTGCTTGACAGATAAGCCCCATGCCAGATTTGATTTTCATCAGAGAAAATACACTGAAGAGTCTGCAAAACTACTAATATTTTTAAGTAAAAGGTAACCCAGTTAAGTTGAAACAGTTGGACAGCAAAGGGAATACAAAGAGTGTGTTAAGTTATAACAATAGGTGGTAGGGACCTTTTGTGTTACTGTGCTGGAGAGCAAGTCTGTGCTGTGAGCATGATGTTACACAAGAATTTCAGTCCAACATTGAAGCAAAATGACCAGAGGTCACACAAACTTGACTTTGAGAAGTCGCTAATCTGACCATCTTACATGAGACATAAAATTGCAGCTAGGACAAACAACTTTTCACATCTCTGCAGAGGCTTGAAGTATAGCAAGTGTTTTTCAGGCAGAACACAAGTCACATGTAGGTACCTACTTTAAACAAAAGCAGAAAGGTGAGATACTCTGAAGGACACCTGCCAATGGTGCAGAAGCGCCTCAGGAAAACATGAAGAACCAAAAAACGAACAGTACAAGAAAGTGAGAATACAGCCACTACCAAGGAATGAAAAAGACCTGAACCTAACATCTGGATCATTCTCTGCAGCATCTTCTTCCCCCAGCATGCTCGCCAAAACCTGCCAAGCCACGCTGCAGGGCAGCACAGCTTCCATGCCTGGGCCTGCTCCAGCCTGCTGAGGTTTCAGTGCACAAAGCTCCACCTAGTGAGGGGACAGGCTGTACTACACATTCAGCATCCACCGTAAGTATGGATGGACTCCAGACACAAAAAATCTCAAAGACAACAAACCCCTTAGCACTATGCTGCCTTGGTGTTGATAATCCATCACATACACACCCGAAGTCCCATCAGACAAGAGTACAGCCTCTCTTCTATATCCAGAAACATTTTCTTCCAGCATCACCTCACTGAAGTAACTCTGTAAGAATATAACTCAAGTGATACCACTTGGCTTTCATCAGCCTGCTGCTGCTCACCTCTCCCTCACAAGGGACTGACCTAAAGCTCTCTGACTTCACTGCAAGTCCAACTTCAAACCAACATCCTCTTTCTGATGATCAAAACAAACACATCACTAGTGCTCTATGTCCAAAAGTTTTAATACATGGTCTTCAGTGTTCAGAAAGTTATTGCATTAAATTCCAATACATACATTTATCTGAATAAAAAAATCATTTTACTCATTTGTCATGGCAGCTAAAGGAAACCAGATTTTATATGCAGTTGTCTCAAAAAAACCCAATGTTAATTCTTTCTCAAATCAGCAGAACTGTTATCATATCATTCAGTAGTTACTGCAAATCCCAACTTGAACAACACGATTGCCACAAGTGTAGCGCTCAGGAAAAGGAAAGTACCATTCCAAAACTGAAATTTATTAAACTGTGACTCAGCCTACACTGATTTTTCTCTGTTAGCTAAGTTAACTTAAAAGGGTGTTTGGTTTTCTTCTGCACCATATTCTTTATGTTACTGTTTTTCTTTTATTATGGCATTAATAGAGTCACAAGTTACAAAATATCAATGCCACTTACAGCAGTTTATACAAATCCACACCTGTTTGAATTGTGACGCACAAGAACATGTTTGATTGCCCAAATGAAAAGCCAGATTCCCTGATGCACTAAAACCAGCATCAACGTAAGCCCACTGCTCCATGGATGACAGCAGACACAAAATCAGTAGGCTCAGCGTGCCATAAATAGATTGATGAAGGGCTCAGTAACAGAGGCATAACAGAGCATGTGGCATAATTACATTCCACATTTCATCCTCTGATGAGGGTAAGCTGTGCTACACCAGCTCAAAACAGAAGCATGCATGATCCCACACATGAAGAGGGCTCTCCTCCTTTTTAGCCTCATGTTAGTGCTTGAGAGCTCGGAAATTACAATTCAGTTTCTTGAATAAAATCCCCAAGCATCACAATAATCAGTCTAGAGTTCCAGATCTAACTCTTCTCTCACAAACACACACATCCACAAAGATAAGGCTCATCTGTATTTATTCCTTATTCTGCTGTTAAAAAAGAAATAAATATACCTGTGTTCACAGAAAAAAAAAGCCATCTCTCTTCCCTCTCCTCCATAATATCCATCACCACAGAGCTCTCATTTATAATTCACCTGAAAGTATTTCTCAGATTAGATTTACACCTTTCCCACTTTAAACAGATGACAAAAATTATATTACATTGCTATACCTCACTAAGTTCTGATATCAAAAACAGTTCACTGCTGACATAATACCAATAGGACTTGCTCTCTCTTTGACAGAACATTTTACACAAGTTCGAACTCTCACTGTCCCTGTGCCTTAAAGTAAAAGAGCTATTTCACTGTTTTTCAATCAATGTAATCTGGGAGCAACAAGTTACTCTTTAAAAACATTTTGTATGACTTTTGTGAGTTGCTAGCAAAAGGCTCAAACACTGAAAAGCAAGCGAGCAGAAACAATAGGATGCTTTGCAAAATCTGACAGTTCAAGAGGCATCCAAAGAGCAAGAGAACAAAAAAACCCCAGCCACCGAAGTGAAAACTGCATTGAACTAGCACTACGAAAAGAGAAATTAAGAAGCTTTAGTGTAACAGTTACATGGATTGTTTTACTAGTTACACCTTTTGTTTGTTCAGGCAGTCACAAGGCATTCACTACTATGATACAAACTGCAAAAGCTTTAATTTGAAAGTGTTACAGGAATAGGATATTTAGTTATTCCAGTTAAGGACACTTTTTGAGGGACTAGTATAAGGTTCTTTAGCTGTAACATGATTTTCTCACAACTGAGAAAGTGCACAGAAGCGGAAGAAGTTTGCACAGCTTAGAAGTTGAAGCTGACAGCATTCCAAAACCAGCCTTGACACAAGACTTGGCTTATTTTATTTTCACAGACATATACTGCACAAGACAGCCAACACCATTCAATCCAAACATAAGAGCATTTGTATAAACATTCCCCGTCACCATTACAATTGCCAACCAAATCCTTGTGATTTCTGCAAAAAAAATAGTTCTTATTGCTGTATTACAGGAAATTATGCTAGTTCTCACAGGAGACAGTGTACACTTCAAAGTTCACATCTCCTACAAAAAGCCTCACAGTCTCTTCACCAGGTGCTGCTTCACCAGGTACAGCAAAACTAGCATTCGATTTCTTCCAAACGAAACAGTGCCTTCAGTCCCTCTCCCTGCCCTGTATGTCTCAGGAGCATTTATGCCTCTTCACTACGGTTCCAGGCAGGAGATGACAGCCCTTAATGCATTTGTGACAGCACCTCAAGCAGCAGTGCACACTTCACTAAATGGACACGATCCCATTTAGATCCATGAGAAAACATGGAAGAGGAACACAAAGAGGAAGGGAAGCAATTTATTCTCACTTCTCTCGAAGGGAACAAAGGGTTCTGACAGCGGGTCTGTTTTCAGACAGCTATAATTTAGGCTGACATACCAGCTTATTAAACAGAAGAAGCCCCTTCACCCAAACACCAGAATGCTAAAAACATTTTTATTTCAGTCTGCCTCTGAAATGAATGAAGATAATCTCAATGTTAAAGGAAAGTCTACATTGCTACCACAAAAATCACACGGTGCAAATCCATGTCATTCATCTGCAGAGCTGAGTCACATCTGGGTGGTGGATGTGCCTTACTGAATACCACACCCGGGGAATGCTTCAGCACTTCCTCTCCTACCAGAACACTGCCTTAAAAAAGAATTGCTACAGTGACATGATGAGAATTGATCTTTTCCTGCCATCTGCTGTATATGGATGTAAGACTTTCACAAACAATTGGCCAGAAATTGTGTATTACAGTTATTTCCCAAGTCACAAATACTACACAAGCTCTTTGTACAGGATATGCTGTCCGAGGACACGTGACCTCCACCTTCACCCCATCCACCAAGTAAAGCACTGCATGTTTGCAGGCATTGATTCAAGTCTTCAGCTTCTGGTACGCAGCAGATATGAGTTCTGCATCTTTCAGGGACTCAAAAGACCCCCTGTTTAGTTCATCCGTTCAATGTACAACATCTTCAGTAAGTGCTGCCACCTTGTTCCCAGGAACAGTCAGGTTCCCTTTACACCACAGAGGTGGTACTTTCCGGATTTACACGCATCAATCTTGAAGCATTTCTCAGATCCTGTAGCTGCTTGGCTGGCTTTCCGACTCCTTCCTCAAACCTTTTTTCCACAACAGGAAGGACAGTTTCATACAGGAAAGAGGCATTCTGCCTAATGAATGCTTTTTTCTCAGGGTCCTGTTCACACCGTAAACTGTAATCGACATGCTGGACAGCCACCAGGATGATTTCCACTAGACTCTCCAAAAGAACCATATGCAGCTCTGGAAAGTAAAGCTTTAATGCTTCCTCCAAGAAGGCCATAGTCTGCTTAGTGAAAGCTACTACAGTGTAACTGAGGTTGACCCAGCAGTCATCACCTGTGTATTGGTCAAAATTGCCCACCCCACAGCTCTTCATCTCCTCCCTGAGCTTCCCCAGTGCCTCTGGAGTCATCAGGTTCATCTTTCTCCACATCTCCTCAGAGTTGCGGTGCTTGGTGGCCTCAATGATGATATCTTTGTAGCTCTGTAAAGCACCTTTGATATCCTTCACCAGGAGGGCGTGAATGATGAAGGTGAGATCCAGTCCAATCTCGCTCAGCTGCTTGCAGTGCTCTTTAGCTACCTGGGATAACAAAGAAAAGCAAACGGATGTTATGACTGTGCAGGCCCCTTTTACATCTTACACGCGTATCAAATTTATCTCAAAAAATTGAAAAGTGTAACTCACACTTATTTCTCATGCTGTAAGAATCTCATTAATGAGAAAGATACACCCTGGCTGTCAAAAATACTCTGTACAATTACATTATAACCCACTCACACATAAGCTTTTTTTCCCCCTCCCAATTAGCAGCTGAAAGAAAGCATAACCTGAGAAAGTTAGCCTTGAAAAAAGAGTATGAAAATGTAGCTAAGGACAGCCTTGGAAAACAAAGAGAAAGTTTTGAAGTACTTATAATTCAGGTGTAGCTTACGTAAATTTCGGGACCTCCTACTAGTTAAAGGTAAATTAAGAATCAACACATTTTGCATTCCTGATAAAGGCAGTTTTTTTCCTGACACGTATTATAACCTTAAGGCTTTCCTCTGTTAAACTGAAAAAACCAAACAAACCTCGAATGAATATTAACCTTTCAACAGAGGAAAACTCTCTGGAGACCCACACAAGAGTCAACAACTAGAGTCAGAAAAGAGAATTTAAAGCTTTGAAACCTTTGTTTCAGCTATTGTACCCCACCGCCCCGCTCTTCGGGCTCTCTTACCTTGACACACTCTGCCGCAGTTGACAAACTCTCTTTGCTATCAAACACTTGCTTACTGAAGGCATCTACAAACATCCTCATGGACGAGCGGGCCCAGACAACGAAGGCCGAGTAGCAGCCGTTGTTGCCGGCGAAGTCCGTCTCAAACTCCCTGGCCGTCTCCAGGAGGCTGGTGAAGAAGACGTGGCAGAGCTTGTGGATGTAGAGCAGCGTGGCGCCCTCGATGCGCAGCTGCCGGATGGCCGTCTGCACCGCGGCCGCCCGGTTCTTCAGGAACAGCTCGCAGGCCTTGGTGGACTGGCCCAGGCGGATGAGCTGCGACACGGCCCGGCGGGTGGCCCGCGGCCCTCCTCGCAGCGAGCGGTCCGGAGACAGCTCGAACACCAGAACGTCCGTGAGCTGCCGGACGCGCTCATCCACCTTGGCCCGCAGCTCCTTCACGGGCTGGCTCACAGGCTTGTCCGCCAGGTACTCGTTCAGCTTATCCAGGAGGTCCACCGCCCCCTCGAAGTCCCGCTGAGCAATGCAGACGTCCAGGTCCTCGGGCAGCTCCTGGATCCACTCGAGCGAGAGGTCAACAACCTCCTCCTCAGCGGAGGGCTCGTCCTCCTCCTCGTCCTCATCCTCGTCGAAGGGGTTGGTGGATTCGGGGGGCGTCGGGGCGGGCCGGGGCAGGGCCTCCTGCTCCAGGCGCCGCTTCTCGCTGAGGGCGCGGTTGCGCTTGGTCTCCTCCAGCACCTCCAGCCACTCCTTCTTGATCTTGGCGTTCTCGGCCTGGAAGATGCGGCTCTCGGGGAACATGAGCAGCTTGAACATGTCCTTCATAGGCGGGTTGTCCTTGACGTTGACGACGGCCAGCCCGTCGAGGGGGTACAGGGCGTCGTAGCGGTAGGCGCCGCGGCGGTTGGGCAGGGCGGTGGCCACCAGCAGGCAGTCGTTCATGAGGAAGGCGTGCACCCGCTGGATCTGCGCCATGTGGTCGGCATCGTACTCCAGCAGGTCGCCGTTGTAGACCAGGTACTTGCCAGGGCTCTCGGGCAGGAGGTCGCGGCAGCCCTCCACCTTCTCCAGGAGGGTGGTGAGAGTGCGCTGCCGCCCCTCCTCGCTGGCCGCCGCATCCTTGGCCGACAGCGGCAGGAAGGGGTCGGCGGCGGCGGCGCGGCGGGCGCCCAGCGCGGGGTCGTCGCGGTCGGCTTGGAGGAGCAGGGCCTGGGTGACGGCCTCCATGATGCCCTTCTGCTCGGTGAGGATGTGGCTGAGCTGGTACATCTCGCTCTCCAGGTAGCTGATCTCCCGCGCCGTCTCGATGAATTGCCGGTAGTTCTGGTAGACGTTGCGCTTCAGGCTCTGCGCTGTCTCCTCGCTCAGCGCCTGAATGCGCTGCCGGTGCTCCTGCAGGTCTCGGTCCCCGTCCGACTGCTGCGACAGCTGTTTCACGTACTCCCCCGCCG
>WBMY01003440.1:460182-538759 GCA_013397315.1 Donacobius atricapilla | reverse complement strand
TTGCGAACTTTAACCTATTACAAAGAGGCAAGAAATGAGACAGATGAGTTTCTTAGCTATTGGTAGAGGTGGTTTTTACATTACTTCTACCTTCTTCAATGTGTATAATTTTGTAGTTTTTGAGCAATTTAAAGGATACTGGCAAAAGTACAATTACCAGATTAAACAGTATTATTTTTAATTACTCTTTTGTTAGGCTTTAATTCTCCCATCCACCTAGTTTGTAATAGTCTTACTACTGCAACAGCTATAAATGTTTTTACCTTAGTAAACCTAATGCAACTTTTCTAGTTTTTCTTATAAATTTTAGTTTGTGAGGGGTGTTTTTTTATAAATCTGATCTCAAAGAGAATACTGAGCTCAAGCTTCTGAAAACTTGTGGTGCAAAGGTGTTTCAGTTCAGTAGACAGAATTAACGGTGACTTCTGTGTAAAAGGTTGAAAATTAAAATACTAATCAGAATGGGTTTATTGGCAACAATTTATTGTGGAGATTTTCTGGTTAAATATGTTCTACTTCAGGGACTTCACTGTACTCTAGTCAAAGCTAAACTAGGAGAGAATTTGGTTCTGAGCAATGCAGGCATATTGAAGAAGTGCTTAAAGTCAAGTAAGGAATTGTGAGTTATCTTCATTTTTCTCTCCTTTGGGATATTTAGCTCCTGCAGGAACTTCTTAAGATTCTTCTATTTAGTTAGTTTTCTTTCATTTTATGAAGCTTTTCTTTTCTCTTGTGACTTGAAGGTTTTACACAAATATAAGTGTTTCACAGAATTCATTCTGCCTGAGAGGCCATTCCTAATATAATTATCTAATAATAAGTGTATGCCACTGCTTTCCTATAATAATGCTTCCTAGCTAAATTATCTAATCTTAAAAGCATCTCAAGTGTCCAACATCTAATGCTTCCTCTTTATAGCTTGTGAAAATAAGAGATACTAGAACAACAAGAATAATATTTCTTCTCTTTTTTAGAGTTTTTTTCATTTATATGCTTGCCACAAACCATGCACATTTTACCCACACCTTTATCTGAAAGTCTATCCATAAGCCTGACTTCATATATTTTCCTGAAGCCATTTTTGAATAGGATTTATTCCCATATATACTTTTCATAGGGATTTTCTCCACACACATTGACCCAGTGTTTTAAAAATTGCTGCAATGCTTTTACCATTGTTTTTACTCTGGTGTCTGCACCTCTTGAATTCTAAAAAGCCTTGTAACAATTTAGATTTTTCTGTCCAATTTCAGCTGATTGTTATTGATGGAAGATGAACTACAGCAAGGTGAAGTCTGTGGTTTGATCTGAAGCCTGTGAGCTTCGTTATTCTAATCTCTTCTGGCATGGAGTTCTGCAGCTTTGAGTAGGTTAAAAAGGGAATAAGAAAAAGCCCTGTGACCTTTCTTTGGAACTGAGTTTCACCGAACCAAGAAAGGCAGCATCTGTGGAGTATGACATAATATCAATAAGGGTATAAGATGGTTAGAAATAGTAAAATAATAAATTGGCAGATGCATGGGCATTTTATTCATTGCAGAATAAGAGTGGGAGAAAGTCAGGGAACATGGTTGCCACAACTCCATGCTAATAATAGTTAAAAAAAAATAACCTTCAGTTGTGTATGGATTTTGGAGAAAGATCTTTATTTCTGAGCTTAGAAGACTTTGTACACAAGTCCAGCTTCTAACATCTTTAGCCAAGAGTCACAAAAGCTATGCAAAAAGACTTCTACACACAAACTTGGTTCACTTTCTCTTCAGTTTTTACCACTGAGAATTATGCAATTTTTTATTTCTTTGTAGAACTTCCCTTAAAAAGGACTCCTCAATATTAGGATTACTGAAGTGTTACCTGGGGCTATGTGGGGAGTGGGACTAGAAGAGGTCTGAAGGCTGCCCAGCCCAGCCTTGGAGTTTCCTCGACTGCATAGTGCAAGAGAGAATTTATTTGAGACATGAGTTTGGTTTGAGTCATTTAGTGTTACCTCAGGGCTTGGCTTTCAAGGAGGCATTTACAGACAAAGTGCTAGTTCTGGGGGCTCTGGGGGAGGACTGGAGTTTGCATTTCTGAATTTTATGACCCACATGTTTCAGTTGCCCCCAAGAACTTTGGCTAATTGCATTGTAATTTTGATTATGAAAGCCAAAGAAAAACCCCAAGAAAGACAATGCACTGGAGTGCCTCACAGAAACTGTGCTTTCTACTGCTGAAACAGAAAAATCAATTGGATGAACAAGAAAGAAATACTTCCACAGAGATACAGATGGAAGTGCTTTGTACAGAACCTAATCTGCCCTGTTTCATGGATTTCAGATGTATAGGACTTGTAGCAAGTCAGATATTGGAAGAACTGCAAAAATTAGGCTAGCAGGGTCCATCTGCTGGAGAGCAGCCGTTTATCCCATTTTGCAGGGTGTGTTATCTGGCTCCCAGGTGCAGAAGGGAGTCCACACTCACAGCTCACACTCTCATTGTGCCATCTCGCTGATATATGGAGCCCCATGTTCAGGGTGACACAGGAATGTCAGGGTGACTTGTTCTGAGGTCTGACCAGAGCCCAGGAATTCCAGACTCCTCACACCACCCCATTAACTCTCCTCACTGTGCAACTGGCCTTCCAGCAACTTGCAGGCTTGAGGGGCACTGCTCCATAAGGGGTTTTCTCACCATGGCCAACACTGGGGAGAACAGAGATGCTAGTGTGGTGCTGCTGCTTCCCTCTTGCCATGCCATTTTCTTTTTCTTTTCTAAGGTGCCATCTGCTCAGGCTCATAGCAGAGGCTCTGTTTGGAACACAGGAAGAGCTGGGATGTGTTGGATGTGGCCAGTAGCTGCTGAGCTGTATCTCCCTGAACATCTGGATATAGCTGCCACACCGTAGGCATGACCTCAGGAAGGCATGAAAATCAGAGCTGTGAGATGAAGAGTGGAGCTTTTCACAGCTTCACGGACAGGTTAAATGATAGCAGCATAAGCAGGGCTGCTCCTGTTCTTACTTGGAGGACATACGTACTGTAGGATTCTAGTGTGTGCATGGTTTTCATTAAGCTCTGTAACTTTTAATAGTTGAAATTTATGAAAGGACCATGAGTTATTTATTAAGCAGTTTGTGTTTGTGGACTCTGGGATTTTTCCTTGTGCTTTTATGTTATGATTTTTAAAAACACCCTATATGGCAACTATGCTTTTATAGAATTTTAATTATCAAAGGATGCTGTGTGTAACTGTGGGTTATTTTGTGACTGAATTATGGATTACCTCTCAGTAGAGCTCAGAGCTGGAGGCTATGCTGTCATTGCAGAGGACTTACTTCATCCCCTGCCTGTCTTGCTCATCCTTTATAACCTTGAAAAACTTGCCAAATAAATCAAGTGTATGAAACTTGTCAGTAGCCTTTACAAAGGTGTGAAAAAGCAGGCTAGTTAGATTTTGTAGGAAAAAAAGGGAATGAGGTGAAATGAGTCGTACAAAAAATTGTGATTTCAAATTAGCTTGACAATGGAAGGTGGACAACGGGAAGCTACCACTGCACAAAGCTTTTTGCTTTGGCTTTTTCTGTCCAGTCCTAGTTCTGCTTTCTGGAGAGGAGTGAAAGCCACCCGTGCTTTCAGCTGAAGGGGTCAGAAGTCAGCCATGAAGTTTTATTTTCAATAGCCTGCAGGGAGAAAGGCTGACTGGACAGCCTCAGAGATAAACTGCAGTCTCCAAAATGAAGGAGCTTTGGGGATCTTGGCAGACCAGGATTATCACTCCTTGTTTCTTGGTGGTTAAGGCTCTTGGGGTTTTATTTTCTGGGGGCTGGGGTTTCTGGGCGTGGGCTGGTGATTATGATGTTTTCTTAGCCAGCTCCTGGTACTGGTTCCTCAGAGCTCAGTGTCTGTTCAGAAGTGATTGCCCTAATGTTTCTCTGCAAGGTTTTATGGAGTTCTGCTGGTTTCCATATGCCCACGGTGGGCTGGCAAACAGGGCTCTGAGGCTCACAGGACGGAGATAATCCATGCTTCTGCACTCTTGGCAGAAATCCTGGCAGGACTTTAGGCCATGAGGGGAGTTGGATGGAGGACAAGGGTTGGGGGGGAGTTTGGAAATTGCATTTAAGACTCTGCTGGGAGTCTTAATACTGGTAATGTTTTCACTGTGATACAGTAGGAAAAGTGCTTGTTGGGAAAGCTGACAAGAGACCAGCCAGGTCCATTTTGGAGCTAGGGATCAGAAGGCTCCTTCCTGACACTTCTCTTGGCTGGACAGGCTTAGTTCACTATTTTAGAGCAAACAACAAAGCAGCTCTGCATTGTGGTGCCAGAGTAGAAATAGAGCACTTCTTGTACTTGAAATTCAATTTTACATTCCCTGCAGAAATACACATGGTTTTCACTGAAATAAATAGAGTTTAGCATGTTTGGTATTAATATTACTGGCTCCTTGCTGTTTGTATGCATTTTTGTGCCAGAATACTTTTATATGAGAAAAATATGTCCTGAAAGCTTTTGTAGGGATGAAACACCATACTTTTTACTTGGAAAATGCCTCCAGAAGGTCTCATGGGGTGTTGTGTATTAATCTGTAATAGGATGGAGTGATTCAAACTGACATTCACAAAGTGTTTAGCTGAGTGAACACTTTCTGTGGTAGCGTTTTCATTTGTAAATCCAGGATGCCAGAGGGAATAATGGATGGGAAAAAAGTACTTCCAGAGTAGCAAACTCTGAAGCTGAAGCATCATGAAGGAATGAGATAAGGGAGTTGTTGAACAAAAGGTACAAATGAATTAAGTGGGGTTTTCTGCCAGGCTTTCACTGTTCACCACAGAATATGAGTGAGGAGGTCTGTCAGGACAGGGAGCTTGGAAAGAGAAGGTGACTGTTTCTGACAGGCTGAGTGGCGTTTGGTTTGGTTAGGAGCAGGTGACTGGAGATACACAGGACAAGGGTTACTTTTTTCAGGTGCATATGAGTGAAGTGTAAAGCTGATGGCATACAGCCACAAGATAATCGCCAACATCTCAGTTGCAGGTCTGCATCTTTGGATGTGCACAGGAGTCAAGAGTTGGCAGATAAAAGGGCTGAGAGATTTGTTATCAGGGCCCACTTGAGCACTTGCTGCTCCTCAGGGCTTCAGCCAGTCCCTTGCATAAGGCTCTTTGAGTCTAATGCCAGTCCTGTAAGAATAAAGGACGTCAGGGTTCTAAGGGTGACAGCAGATCCCAGAGCAAGCTGCCTAGGCTGCTGAGGAGGCAGGCTGGTGGTAAAGCACCAGGAGTGCAAACTAAAGTACAGCTCTGAGGCATCAGTATCAAAGGCAGTACCAGCTCACTGCGCCTTCAAATCCCCACTTTGTACAGAAGCAGCTGTCTGATATCATGCCAGTCACTGACTGCATCCTATGGATTCAGATCGTTTCAATCAGCAGTAACTGAGTCCAGTACAATTAATTTGTTCCATTCCCCTATGTGGGCACACCCTGGAACAGAAACAACACTTTGATTTTCAAATCAGCAGTTCTCTTATGAGAATTTATACATGACACTTCCAGAATTTCTCATATGCTGTTCCTCTTTTTCCATGCCAGGGACCTTTTGTTTTAACATGCTTTTGCCTTTTCTGCTCACATTGTGGTATATCATAATAAATCTTGTTTATTTCTGAAATCTTTCTTACTTGCTATTATTTCTGAGGATTTTTTCCCCATTTTCATCCTTTGAAGCAAAGCATTTTAATGTTAGTCTTTACTGCAAACCAGTGCTGTTATTTTTGTTAAGATTTGGTAGACTTTTTTATGGCTTTGTGGAGGTGGGCATTTCAGTTACGTAGTGTTAGGATTAGCCAAAATTACAGAGAGATTTGGAAGCAACAAGGCCTGTTTGGATTCACATCAGCCTAATAAAAAAATCTGTAGAAATACCGTGTTCAACTTTCTGGGTCTTATTTGTAGGANCTCTTGGTTTAAGCACAATGTAGAGGAGGTGCAATTTCATCTTGATTTTGCTTTGTAGTAGACAGACAAAAAAAGCTTAAGGAGCTCCTAGAATGACTTTCAAATCACAATAAAAATAAGCTTAAATAATAAAATAAGTGTTACATAAAGCAAAGGAGCTTCAATTCTGTAATTCTGGTATAAAGCAAATCTAGTTATATAATCTCCACTGCCAGAATTTTGACTTTCACTTAAAATAGGGTCATAGTAGGAATGAAAGGTCCTTATTTAGAAATTTGGGCTTTAGTCAACTTGTCTGTCTCATTGTTTTTCTTATTTCTTTTGCAACCGTTGCTTTTTTGTGTGTAAAAGGAGGGGTAAATAAACTATCACTGTATGTGATGTGGCTTTCCTGCTGTTACAGGTTATGATGTATAACCCACAGTGATGGGGAAATCCAAGATATCTATGGGAAGAATTTATTCGGTAATTTGGAAGAAGCTTCCTGCTTGTGTCCATTTCCCAAGCCCACAATAATTGAACTGAAATTATTTCTAAATTTGTATACTGTTAAGCTTCTTTACCAGTTGGAGTTCTCTTTGTTATCATTATTAATAAGCACAATTATTAGTTGTTCAAAGAGCAGATGAGCAGATCTATCAATATATTATCTATCATAACACTGCCATCACAAAACAACCCAAGAAAAATTAGCAGCAAGGGATGAAAATTACATTAAACACTTATTTTTGCTGGTTTTGTCTTGCTGGATGAACATTTAGTAGGTAAAACTGAACTGTGTCATGGGCTCTTGAGTGACGAATTCCTAGGAAGAAACAAGCCTTGTATTCTTCACAAGAAGGATTAGCAGTTCCTAAATGCCTGACTAATTGCTTCAACACACTCCATGTCGCTGGTACAAAGGGAACTGCAGAACTCCCAATACTTCACTGTTTCTGCTTCCACTTAACTGCATCAGGACAGAAGCAGTAAAAGAAAGAACTAGACAGGGCAGAAGATCTGAGCTCAGAGCAGTTATGAAGTCAAGTCAATCTGAATCATTTGCAATGTGTATTTCCACTCAGTGTAGAAGGATCAGCTCTGAAATGTTAAAAAAAAGCCTCACAAGCTGGAAGCATGTCAGTCATCTTTTCAATGGAAGTGTGGATGAACTGGGGGAAGTCTCCAGGGAGCAGAGGGGGATAATTTGAGTCAAAGGTTACTCGTGGGCTGTTTCCACTATTAGTACACCAGCCATGTGCAGCAGCCTCTGCTTTCCTGCGAGCAGCCCTGTGTTCTCTGTGCTCCACAGGCACCCAGGCTGGGAGCTGCAGCTCCAGCAGGGATCTCATCAGAGGAGGAGGCCTCTTCATGCTTTGGGATAATTATTATTATTACTGCCAACACCCCTTTTGGGTGACTGTCAGCCTCAACTATAGCACAAAATTGTCTGTCTTCATTTGTTAATTAATTTTGTTTGTAAAATACTCCTCTGAGGGAGAGGGAATAAATGTTACCATTAAGGTCTGAAATAGGCTTTCAGATGAAATGCCATAACCAGCTGCAGGTCAGCAACAAACCATTCTTTGTTAAGGTGTTTTCCTTTCGAAGAGATACAGCCTGAATTAGCTGAATAATCTCATCTTTTTAAGGCAGACTGTTAAGGTGGACTAATTGTATGATCAAAAATATCCTATAGATCATAACAGCAGGAAGAAATACATTCCAAACTATTCATTATTTTAGTTGAGCATTTTCTGTGTGAAAAGGGCTACAATCGTCTACTTTGTATATTAAATATATCTATTATATTTTAATAATTTATATATTTTTGACCTACTACTAATATTTAAAAGTAATAACCTTAAGAAAAATTAAACCTTCTCTGGCCCACACAAGAATTATCAAGCACTGAAATCAAGACTGATATACATAGAAATCAGTATTCTAATCTTACCCAGGTTATTAAAAAAAAAAAAAAAAGTCAGACAAATTACAGACTCCTTTAGATTGGAAAAGATCTTTGAGTCCAACCATTCCCCCAGCCCTGCCAAACCACCACTAAACCACGTCCTCAAGTGCCACATCTGCATGGCTTAAATCCCTCCAGGGATAGAACTCCACCACTTCCCTGGGCACCCTGTTTCAGTAGTAATTTCAGGTAATTGCTTATTAATTTTAGCATTAAAAATCAAGAGTGTGTTAAATTTTTCCATAATAAATTAAAAAAAAAAAATACCCAGACAACTGACATCTCAGCATAAGCCTGAAATTAGCAGGAAATTTAGTATTTTCCTGAACCATCCTTTGACCTTTCAGCCACTGCACACTGTACCCTTAATTCAAAAACTGTTCTACAGAATGGAATGTAAAAATCATAAAGGACTTCAATATTATATGACCACCTTAGGAAAAAACCAGAGCATTTTGTAGGTACATAAATCTGGCAAGAAGAATCCACCGAGACAGATATTTAGGCCCTGGAAAGAGATAGGCAGGAAATAGCCGTTGATGGCAGTGGTTCGGAAAAGCCTAAATAAAATTACCAAATGTACCACCATAGGTTTTAGCAGAAGAAAAATTACCTGTTGTAGAAAAATACTTCAATAAGAAATTTTAAAGGGTGGTAGATTTGGATTAAAAAAATGGCATATGGGATGAAGATAGGTTCAATTCCAATTTTGTTTTAATCTCCAATTAAAATCACAATTCAACTGATGTCGCAATGAACTGAACCCTCTGGATTTTATGCAAACAAAGGGATCATACAGTTAACAATGGTTTCTGAAAGAGGTGTGAGTAGGTTGTTCAGTTTTAGGTGGCTGAGGAATCCACCCTCTTCCAAGAAGCTTCATCAGGAATGCTATCTAATATGTATAATTATCATTTTTCTAATCCAGCATTAATTACTTTTTCATGACCTATAGGTTTTTCTATTAATTAGTTAATATATTTTAATATCAGTCTTTTTAGTGCAATGCTGTAAATAACTTGTGTTTTCTTGTTCTATAGGCTTGTCAAATGAATTTCCCAAAGGCAAAATAGGGATATTTTAAAAGCTTTTAATTATTTCACCAGTAATTCATGGAGAGAAAAGCTGTTTTCAGACATAAATAATATGACAAATAACCAGGGGTAAAATCAGACATGAAAATGAATAGGATAATCCTGAGGGAGAGAGCTCAGAAGAGCAAGGTTTGAACAGAAATTATTCTACTATAGCTGCATTCTCAGTGCTGTATATTTTTCCATAACTAAGTCCACGTACACAAATGGAAATCTCAAGGACAGAAATGTTCTCCACCTAGTTCATTATATCCTGACCTTGGGGAGATCCACTTCCAGCTGGTGAGGAATGGCTCTCTAATGAGACATGCTAACATCAAAGGTGATTCAGGGCTCTGGAACCTAATAACCTCTCCTGAGCTCAGAAATCTGGGTCTCATGGCACCACTGCCCAAGCTGCTGGGGTCAAGCGACATCAAGACTGCAAAACGTGGGTGAAAGTAGGGAGGCACCAGCAAGAGTCCATGGCAAAGGCCAGGGAGCCAGTTACCAGGAACATGGCGTTGTGTGAAGGAAAGCAAACTTAATGTCATAATAAAGCAAAACTGAGGCAAATGGAGTTTTAAGGAGTACAAAAGTCTTTCCCAAGGATACAAAACCTCTTCTGTTTTGTGAAGTTGAATGGGGAGTGTGCTCCATGCTAAAGGAAAACAGCAGAGAAGAAAACCAGCTCAACGTTTCTGTACATCAGGGTCCTGAGATGGCCTAGTGCTGTTGATACAATTCCAATGTCTTGCTTTCCTAAGCCAAGGATCTGCAGATCCACGGGCAGCTGTGACTGCTAACAATAAGCAGCCTGGGCTGCACTTTGCTCCTCATTGGAGGATATGCAGAGCGTGTTCTGTAATTCATCTTTCTGACCCAGTTCATAAGAAACACTGCTCGTACTGGCAGGATCTCATCTGACAGAAGGCATGTCAGCAAGGGCTTTTGCTCAGTCTCACTCCACTGGCCACAACAGAAGTGAGTACCAAAGCTATTGTCCTGGTAACTGTTGTTCTTGCTGTAATACTCAATGCTTGCTTTTAGGAAAATAACAATCTATTTCCTTTATATGCAGCAAATAACAAGGGTAAATTCACAAACAGCATTATTAGACAGTCTTAAAGTTCACAGATGACAGTCGGAAACAGATAAATATTTTATTGGCTAAACAGGAAAAAGAGCTGAATTGTAATACTGAGTTCAAATTAATTTTCTTTGAAAGGGAGTATTTCTCTGACACCCTTTTAAGAGTTTAAACCTATGGAAAATCTTATGAATGGCTATTAAAATTTAAAAATCAAGATAAAAACTTGATTTATTTCTGATCACATTGTTTGGCCTACCACAGTGACATTCTTCCTGCCTGTCAAACTTATTGAAGAGTAACAAAAAGCTGTAGGATCCTCCCTCCTCAGATGAATCCCAGTATTAAATACAACACTTTAACCAAATGTTTCACCTTGTAAGTACTGTCCATGTAGTCCACAAAGGAAAGTGTAAATATGCTAGGTTGGCGTGGCTAGAAATTGTCAATAGTTATTCTTGCAATGGACATTATGCCTGACAGGAAATTCTGATGCATTTGACACTAGTACCCATACGGGGTATTCTTTGTCTGCTGTTTCCATACTAATTTCTTGCTATTTGCTACAACTGGACAAAAACTGTAAAATGTCTGGGATCTGTAAAAATCTTAAATGGACAACACCAACTTTCCTCAAGCCCCTACTGTTTTCTTCTCAATTTTTCACTCAAAATACCCTCATTTTGAGGTTACTTACAATTTTCTCAGGAATTTCCCTTAAAGTTGACAGGGAATTTTGGTCACGTCAGAGCAGATGCTGTAGCAGGGAAGAAATCTTCAAGAATTGTAATAGAATTTTCAGTTCTTTATTAGTGTTACAAAGGGATTTCCCCTTCTTTCCACTCCTGTGGAACAAAAAGTAACTTTTAGTCTGCTGTATTTGTGGCATTTTTAGGAATTCATAGCCATACTTAAAAAGGCTCAACCCCTCAGTGCCCTTACCCTTTATTGCCCCCTCTATTTCTATAGTCTTGGTTTGATAGGGAAATGAGATTCTCTGGGAGCAAACAGAACAAGGAAGATGGCTGTCCTTGTCAATTACTTGCCATTTCCACTAGCCACTGCCCTATCAAGCCAGCCCATATTCAGAACATTCCAGTTTAGGCTGTGGTTTCATAATTCCACTGTGGATCCCAAGCATCCACACTTGGTCCCTTGTTTTCCTGTGCTCTTAAGTCCCTTCAGGCAAAGGCCGTTAACCCAGCAGTGCTGACTGGGAGGCAGAGCCAGCGGAAAGAGCAACGTCACCTCTTCCCTTAGCTCGTGTGCGAGAGGAAGAGAAAACCACTGTGTCTTGCATCAGCTAAAAAGGGTAGGTTGGTTGTCATCTACTCCCCAAGTGTCCCCTCCCTTAGCTCACTGAGGGCAGGGCTGACCAGAAATGTTTTGACAAACCCTGACAAGGTAAGTGGGGCTGTACATGGTCACACTTGACTGCTGTCTGCAGATTCAAGGCATCAGATTTTTTTCTAGATATTCTTTTTCAGTTTTTATTTTGCAATAGCAGGTACAGGAAGTGATGCCACGAGCAAAAAAAAAAAAAGTTAACTGAGAAGAGGAAGTAATTTGCAGATCTGGGATCAAGGCACAGATCATTTATAATTTCTGTGTCTTCTGTGTAGAGTCTTTGTGGTACATGGGACATGCAAAAGAAAGGAGATGAGGGTGCATTACCTATACAAGAACAAACACTGCTCTTCAAACAACAAGGTGATCTCTAAATCTGTTTTCTCAGAAGCAGTAGGCCACACTCTGTATTAAACACTGACAGTGCTGTTCCAGAAAATGAGATGTGAAAGAACAAGATTGCTCTCTATGCATTTTTCAAATTATAAAAAGGATACTTTTTTAGTTCCAAAATATTCCTGAATGTACATTCTTAGAGTAGTTAAAGCTATTAAAACTTCAGTTTTATAATAATGTTTCTTCTCTGTTTCTGGGTCAGCTAACTTCAGTTGTCAACTTCCCCAGCTTCTAGGATTTACCACTGTAAGTACATTCATCAAACTTTCTTTTAGGAGCCTTCCCAGGTAAAAAGTGCTAAAACAATGCAGTCAAATATATCACAAGCTACAGGTTACAGTAATGTCACACTGTAGAGCTGTGACTTCTGAGTATTTCCTAGAACAATACTCCTGGGACTCCCGACAGCTACACTGAAAATGAAAGCCTTCCATATTCAGCCGGGATCAGAGAAATAGCTCAAAAGACAAACATTTTAATTCATTTTAAGGGTTGTCTATCAAACAAGGGCTCAGCAATCAAAGGCTGACTGCTTCCTGTCCTAGGGTGAGTTGTCTCACCTCGCGGAGGTGGCTGCGGTCCAGGTTCTTCTGGCTCTGACTCCACTGCAAACATCTGCCCTGGCAACGGTTCATGGTGGTTGGTGTCTGTGTGTACCTGAAAAGAAGGTAAATATTCTCACACTTGGTGGGAGCTACTTAGAAGAAACTTTAGAGCTTCTTTACAGGTTTTCAGAGCTCTGAAAATTTTGGGAAAAATAAAAAAAGAAAACAAAACCCAACCCAAAACAAAACTGAAAACAAAACTTCTCTGACTGCATCTGGATACCTATTCTGAAGTTTTATTTTGTACTAATCTCCAGTTGAAATAAGAAACTGTAAATCATCTGAAGTAAAACAGCTGACAATGCATTTCATATCTAAAATGTAGCAGTCTTTCTGCAGGAATGGTGATCAACAGCCAAGCTGAGCACACAGACCAACTGCATGATGTGGATGGAAGCAAAAATATCTAAAACCATTTAATTCAATTTTTAATGCTAGGGAAGCTGAGTATAAAATGGTTTCTGTGAGCCAGCTGCTGTTGCTACTACATGGGCTATCAACTTCTACTGGCTGGGTTCTAATTCCTAGAAATTGCTTTATGCCAAAGTCATTACTGCCTAATTAGAGCCCACAAGAAACAAGGGGACAAGCCAGGGAAGTTCCATGGCATTGTGGGCACAATTGCATGTTTACAGACTGCTGCCAGACACAGGGAGAGGAGCGGTTGGTTGGTCAGGCTTGTACAAAAATGCTTTTGTGGCTGCCTTTAGGGGCTGGGAATTTATTGGCAGTTATTTCACCCATGGATCACCAGGTTCTTACTCAGAACCAAGACTGCAGAGTTTTCCTTTGCCCTTCCTTATTTCTTTTGTTTCACAGGAGGGCTGAGTTCACTCTAGAGATCTGGTTTGGGAGGGAAAGACCTGATTTTTGCTGAAAAAATAAAACTGGGAGAATCAAAGTCATTTAACTATGCAACATTGTGTAAGTTTTAAAAAAAATCCTTAGAATGCAAAAGACAGACTAATATTACAAGGTCCATAATTTATTTTCCTAATCTGTTACTTAGGGACTCTTCATGGGAATCAAATCATGATTGGAATTTTTCTGCCCCAATCTTGGACATTAGGAAAAATGCATATCTGGTATTTGGGTTAAGAAAAACCTTATCTGTTTAGCTGTTACTTGATTTTTTTCAAAAGCACCTGATTTCAGTCACTTCTATTGCAATATTTTGTGGGATTAGTTTCATTTTTTCAATTGGGTGTGCAAAACTAAAGGTATTTGAAAAAATGCTGCTGCAATTTAATTTATACCACACAGAAGACAAGCTGGATTTAGTCTGAGATTTTGTAAAATGCTTTGTCAATGAACCACATAATGTATTAAGCAGATATATCCATGCATATTAATACAGGATTGAATACTGAAAGCACAAGTAGCAGGAGAAGGCTCAGGAAAGAGACAATGGATCAGGCCAACACACTGGTTGTCATCCTCAAAATTCTCCACAAAACCTTTCCAGAAAGTCAGATTTAACCTTAAGATGGGTGTGTCCGGATTCCATCTTCTGAGGAGAAAACCTGTCCTGCTTCTGGATACCACTTCCTGGTGGTATGAGTTTTTCCCCTCACAGGCACCTTTATTTTCAGAAAGGGAAATGAAGGAATATCTCGGTCCTGCACTGAGTTTTTCCCTCATGGGCACCTTTACTCCCCAAAGGTGAATGAAAGAGCATCTTTTCCTCCCACACTTTTCACCTCATGGATACCTTTACTCCCTAAAAGGGGAATGGAAAGCCATCTCTCTCCCATACCGAGCTTTTCTCTCACGGGTACCTTCATTCCCGAGAGGGGAATGGAAAAGCATCTCCTTCCCACCCTTCTCCCCTCAAGGGCATCTTTATTCCACATGAGGGGAATGGAAGAGCATCTCCCTCCCTCTCATGCCAAGTCTTCCCCTTACGGGACCCTTCATTCCCCCAAGAGGAATGGAAGAACCTCTCCCTTCCTCCCTCTCTCCCTCCCGGGCTTTTTTCCTCATGGGCACTTTTATTCTTCTAAAGGAAATGGAGAATATCCCTCTGGCGCTGGGTTTTTTTCCTCATGGGCACCTTCATTGCATAAGAGGTGATTGGAAGAGCCTCTCCCTCCCTCACGTGCTTTTCCCCTTATGGGCACATTTATTCTTCTGGGCTGAATTTTCCCCTCGCGGGCACCTTTATTCCTCAAAGGAGAATGAAAGAGCATCTTTCCCTCCCACACTTTTCCCCTCACAGGCACCTTTATTCTCCTAAGGGAAATGGAGACTATCCTTCGCGCGCTGAGTTTTCCCCTCAAGGGTATCTTTATTACACAAGAAGGGAATGGAAGAGCATCTCCCTCACGGGCACCTCTATTTCCCCAAAAGGGGGCTTGGAAGAGCATTATCATCCCTCAGGGGCACCTTTATTCCCGGAGCGGGGAACGGACAAGGCTCTCTCCCCTCACACCGAAGGCTAAGCGGCGCCCGCAGCTGCCGCGCGCGCGCGCCGGGCGCGAGTCCTGCAGCGGTTTCGCTGCGGCCCCGCCCCTTTCTAATCGCGCCGCCATCCCCGAGAGGCGGCGGAGGGATACCCGGCTCCGGGCGGAGGGATCCGCACGTTGTGACTGGCCGTGGGGCAGGGAGAGCGGGAGGCAGGCAGGGAGGGGAGGAGGACGAGGACGGGGCGAGCGATGCGGCGCGGCCGCGCTGGCTGAGGCGAGGTGGCCCCGCAGATCGGGAGGACGGGGGTGGGGAGCGTAGCTGGTGCCGTGGCAGCGGTGGCGGAGCGGCAGGAGAGCAGCTGGGGAGGGGTCGAGGGGCGCTCCGGGAGCGGCGAAGGGAGAGCGGAGCCGGAGGGGAGCGGCCAGCGCGGGGGAAGGGCGAGGCTGCGGGGCCGGGAGGCGTGTGCTGGTCCTGCCGCTCTCTGGCGTCGTAGTTTAGTGGAAAAGGGAAGGGATAGAAAAGGGAACTGATTTAAAATAGCCCCCGATCCCTCCGGGGGCCGGTTCTCTGTCGGTGCCAGTGCGGGGGGGCAGCGGGGCTCTGGTGCAGCCGCAGCCCGGGGGGCTTGGCTGCGAGAGGGGCGGGGGTCGCTGCCCTCGCTGTTCCCCTCGCCCGGGCTTGGAGCTTTTTTTGTGGGGAGGGGGCAGAATGAGCTTGCGGAGTTTCGCTGGAATTTCTCCTTCCCTTCTGAGGCGCTGCCGCTGCTGAAGCAGATTTTTCCTTCCTCTCTTTTTTTGTCTGATGCAGAATCCCAGTAGCTAGGCAGCCTCCCTCTTTTCTCTCCTTCCTTCCTTCCACCCCTTCGCTATGTAGGAAGGGAGAGGCATCAATGGAAAGGCTGAAATACGCGTAGATGGACTTTCGAATGCATTTTTTCTTGAAAGAAGGAGATAAATCCCGGTTGCCAATCCGCTGACTTTTGTTGCTGTTGCATCGCTTGGTGAAAATGGGGTTCACTCACTCCAGCTGAATCCTTGGATCATTCCAGAGTTGCTGCAGTGAAGGACTTACCTTTATTTTTTGCATCAGAGGAGCTGCATTGATGTTAACCATTTTTTTGTAAAATGGAGAACGAGATCTTCACACCCCTTCTGGAGCAGTTCATGTCGAGCCCTCTTGTCACCTGGGTAAGTGTTCATTTTCCCCTCGCACATTCCCGATTTTATTTGCTCATTGTTTGAGAAAAGCCTTGCGGCAGGGGAGCGAGGTGGAGTTGGTGTCACGGTGCTGCTGCTGGTTCTGTTCCAGGTGAAGACATTCGGACCGCTGGCTGGAGGAAATGGGACCAACCTGGAGGAATATGTGGCGCTGGTGGATGGAGTGTATCTGAACGAAGTCATGCTGCAAATGTGAGTGTGGGCAAGCGCTGCCTTGGGTTAATTTTTTGCTGGTTTGTTTCTCTTGTATTTTTTTGCTGCCTTACGAAAAATCCTTTCCCCCTTCTCCCCAGATTGACCTTGGCAAATTACTTTGATTTATGCATGACGCGGTCATGTGGTGAGTTAAGAGGAGGCTTGGGATCGTGGCAGATCCCAACTCTGCGCAGCTGAATGTCCGAGCAATGTATTTGCAGGATATATAGTGTGATACAGGCTGAATCATCATTGTAGAACTTACTGGAAAATTGGATGACTGTAAATAGTTTCCCAGATTTCCACTGAGAGACATAAAAAAGGTTCATCCTGCTGTAAGTCATGCTCATAAAGAAAATTTTGAATAAATTTGCTTGGCTGATGAGGTTCTAATACATATCTTGGTGCACATGATGTGCAACTTAAGGATGGTGTGCAACTCACACAGGGTTGTGCACTGAGCAACAAGGTTGTGCCCTTAAACTCCTTTCTCTTCATTTTCCATGCTTCCAGGTTGGAGTAGATAGCAGTTAAGCAGTAAAGCTGATGCTTTAATTGTGAGTGTAGAATGTTTTCTGTCTATAGTTTACAGAAAAAAACATTTTTACATGGGTTTATAAACTATTTATTGAAAACTCTGGTTGTCAGAAAAAAATCCTTTACAGTGGCTTTAAGTTAATCATAAATTTGACTGGAATGTTGCCCACTACTGTCATGCTGGGGAGTAACACTTGTCAGGTGTCTAGTAATATAATCATAAAAGTGTTACTAGTGCAAATATTTCTACATACCTTTTTTATTTTATTTTTATCTTTTGAGTCTCTGCAGAGAAATACATCTATTTTCAGTATAGGTATGAAAAGCTGTGGACTTGCTGGCTGGGTACATCCATCAGTGTGTGAGCAGCTTGTGTTGGAAGCTGTTCCTCAGAACACTGCTCAAGGATAGGCATCCTTTTGCACTGTTCATAGCTTTTATTCATATTTAGTCCTTTAAAAGTTTTTACCCTTGGTGTTTAGCTTGTATACTAATCTGTGTGTCAAAAGAATAGCACTTTACCATATTCAAGTGTGAATTCACAGCCTTTTGAAACCAGTATTTGTCATCTACTTCTGTATAACTAAGACTCCCAAGTATTCATTTCTAATAATCATTCTGATGTTGAAAAACATGGAAAACTTGGTGAAATGGAACTTTAAAAAAAAAATCTGAGTGGATTCTGGCACACTTCAATAAGAATTTTAAGTGATGTATTTCACTGAAGAATACTATTCTTAATTCAAGACTTCTTTCTTTTTTTTCTTGGACTACATAAAGTAAGTAGATTGTCAGCTGTGGCCACACATTTGATATGTAGAGCTTCTATGGGATAAAAAAGTTTGACAACTGGGAGGCAAATTTAGCTCTGGAACAAGGTGATTTTGAAGAATATGGTCTTAAACATTTTTCAGTCAATTTTTTAATACTGAGTATAAATTGATACCTGATGCATGTATGTAAAATGGAAAACTGTGGAGAAGGAGCATTCCCATGCCTAAGGCGCTGTGTGTTGAATTTGGCTGTGACTTTATGCATCCTTGACCCCATGCCATGATTACTGTACTTAGGAAGCATTATGTGTGTGTGTGTAAAAAATACACATTGGAGATACAAATTTTAAAAAAAAATAGTTTGGTATTCAGAACAGTGAAAACTATCTCAAACTGGAGGTGTGCATAAAAGCATTGACGTACAAATAAAATACATTTTAGAAATATGTCACTACACTGGACGGTTTTTTGGGAACTGAGATATATCATGGCTGGTTACTGCTTAGAATTGCCTCTTGGAACTCTGTTCATATTTTGGGAAAGTTCAGTTTGTTTTGGGTTTTGTGCCAGGATTGAAATAGGGGAAAAATTGTTTCATGTTTTGCCGTGTGATCCTGTCTGCGTTGAAGTCACTGTGGAAACCTGTGTTAACTTTTAGTCCTGTTCACTTTGAATATCCACATATTAAACAAGTGTCTTCATTTGCAAAAACACTTCAAAGATTTGGCTCGAAGTAATCATCAATACAGATTATTTCCGGTGTTTTCCATTTTTAGCTCTCTTTTATTTTCCTTTCATTCTTTACTACCATATATTGAGGAAATGTGGCAGAAAATTCTGTGTCATGTGACTTCAAAAGAAAAGTGTTTTTCTTCAGAATGTTGGGGTTGGGGAATTTTTTTTTGGTTGTTTTGTTTGTTTTTTTTTTTTTAAAGCTCAGTGACTTCACATGAGAACTAGAGGTCCGTGGTTAGGAGCTGTGGTGGTGGGGGCTGTTAGAGGTGCTGTGGTCCTTCTGCACATATACTTTTATACTTACTTTATTCTTGCCAAATGTTGAAAAAACAAATTCTGTGACCATAAAAGTGAGTGTTAATACTGGATTAGGCATGGTCTGTAAACAGTTACACAGTCAAAAAAAGAAGTGGTTTTGTTAGTTAGAGGTTTTTTGTTCAGTTAGAAAAGAGTTAATCCTGCTCTCCATCATCTACAAGTGAGAGTTTGTCAGTCCAGCATTTGTTTCTCCTTGTACTTGTCTGGATCAACTTTATTTTCAGCAATTGCAATGACTCAGGGGAAAGAGGTGTCAGCATCAGAATAGTTTCAGGGTGCTGATGGTGCTGAGATTGTGGGGTTTATCAGTGTTGAGTTTATTAGTACGTCATCCATGAAAGCATTCATCGCATTCCTTGTGTTTTTTACCTTTGGATGTTTTGGGACCTGTGAAAATTCCACAGATTCTCTGCAGTGTACAGTTACGTCTGAAGGACTCTTCCTTACCGGAGATGCTACAGGCCAATTAATATTATTTTTTAAATTATATTTTAAATTAAGGAGAGTCCCAATGTTTATAATATTGGCTCCTAACTTGACAGAATGTCTCTAACTTCCTGTTTAAATTTAGGTCCTGTTCTTAGAAGTATCCGGTTACTTACCTTCTGCTGGGATCAGTCAGTATCTGATACTTGTGGATAGAAACCCATCTGTCTTTCTAAATCTGAGCCTTTATCTTTGTGCTCTTTGATACAAAAAAGGGGTCATGCTTCTTGGAAATAAATCAGAGCACGAGAGATCACTGTAGTGGTGCTCTGCCATGGCAGGGAGGTGGAGGAACATGCCAGGAATGTCTCATACCTTCACTGCACCTCTGTATCATAATGCTTCTAACATTATATTTATAAAGAGCTCATAGGCTTGAGTGGAATCTGTTGTGCATGGTACTGAAATCAGTGAACCAGTATAATTCAATGGATTAGTCACCTGTTGCACACCCAAGTACAACTGCAGTAAAATAATACTCAGTTGTCCTGGAGATGTCTTTCCAGAACCTGATTAACATCACATCAGATTTTTTTAATAGTCTTAGCACTGTACTGTTTATAAACTCCTCTGATCCAAAAAAAATTGCAGCATTTTTACAGAAACGCTCATTTTCTGAGTGATATTTCTATCCACTTTTGATAGGTCTTGTTCTCTGATACTTGTTAACTGAATTCCAGTAGGATTGGGTAAGGAATGATGAAAGTCTTTTAGTATGAGCTGGGCTTCCCAAACTGACAAGAGTGTTGCTGGTTCCTCTGAATAAAGAGACAGCTGCAAGTAGTTACAAGATTGGAGGCTTTCATTACATTTACTGCCACCATTAATATTTGGTCAAGCAACAAAGACTTGAAAGAGTATTTTAGCTTTAATTGTTTTATTTTACTGTGCTTTGTATTTGTTGAAATAAATCTAGTTTAAAGGCACTATTGGACCCAGACTCTATGCAGAGTTGGTAATGTACAGAAGCAAACTCGGAACTTAGTTAATTTAATCCACTGTCTGGAAAACCTGGCTGCTTTCATCCCAGTGTGCCATTTATAACTTTGGTCTTAATTACATAAATTAAGTGATACTTTCCATATCAGTCTCTGCATCCAGACATGCTGAAAACTGCTTCAAAGGTGAAGTCTTTTATTCTTCTCCTGGGTTTTTCCCCTTCTACCATTCTCCTAGAGTTTTTTGCTGACTGGATTCACTGCAGGCCTTTCACACCATGAAATTTTCCAGGTGGACTGGCCGCTACTTTCCTCCCACCACACTGCTGGTGTGTGCCTAGAATGTGGACAGCTTCTTTGGCTCCTGTTCTGAGCTCTCAGCCTTCAGTTGTGTGCTTTTTTCCGAGCAGTTGAGCTTGCCAGCCCATACTTCTGGCTTGCCTATATCTTCCCCTGAAAGCTGGACTCGGTCTCCCGTGCTGGAGCCAGCTGCCTGGCTCTGTGAAAGAGTGCAGCAACAGCCACTCAACCCAATTAACTCCTTCTTGGGAAGGCAAGGAGGGAGAGGCAGCTTCAGCTAGGCTCTGGCTGGGTGAGGAAATGGAAAAGAGTTTTGAGGAAAAGGAAATTGGTGACTTTGGCAGAAGAAGTAGGAGCATGTATTTTAGAAAAAGGTCAGATACTAAGTTCTCACCTTTATCACTTCATGGTATAGATTCACACTTCCCAGATGTGCTCTGTCAGGTTTTCCGCAGGTGCAAGGTATCACTTGGACTTCCTGAGAGTTATTGCTCCCAAGAGTAGTTCTGCAGCAGGAGGGCTGAGATTTTTCTGCAGGAAAGCTGAATTTGTAACAATTACTTTTTTTTGTAAAGAAGAAAATTGTTTAATAAGTGGTCCAGCGCAATGTGCACCAGGATGTTGGAATTAACCCCTTTGGATTAGAGAGGAGGAAAACATAGTTCTTAGTGTAATGATGAGTACTTTTAGACAGGACCATCAGCCTGCAGTGGGCTCTGAATGGGGCAGGTGAGGTGGACACAGGCTGATATGTGCACTTGTGAGGTGCTTGCGTTTTTGATCGATAAAGGGGAAAAATGCATGGGTTGAATATGGAGTGCTTGAAGTACTTGGTCTTGGCTTGTCTCTGTTTTACTAGTTTTTGTTACACTTTTCCACAGCTGATGTCCACTTTCCTTCATCCTGGCTACCCTGATTTATTTCTGAGCAGGAAACTACTGTGTAGTTCATTCCTGTTCCTTCCAAAATTTTGAAGATTAGGCATTAAATGATCTGACCCTCCTTTAAATGTACACATCCACTTCTTTTCTCTCTCCTTCATGTGCCATCTTGGTTATCTTTCTTTGACTCTGTCTCCGTATTTCTTTTGATAGACTGCTACCAACCCCATCCTTACTCTAGGCTAGTTCTTTGGGCCAGGGAATAAAAAATGAGTTTAAAACTATTTTTTAATACATTCAGAGGTTTCTGTTAAGCCTGTCAACCTGTTCCATAAATAGCCATCTTAGATCTAATATCAGAATAACTTGTCTCAGCTTTGAAAGCATTCTGGCAAGGAAAGAACATATATTCACTATGGCTTTGCAGTTTCTTTTTCAGAGAATTTTGCATTTCACATTCTACATGTTGTTTCAAAGCACTCCATGAGAATAATGGCAGCAGTAAAATCCAGAGTTTTAAGTTAACTACAGACAACTGGCTGATCAGCTTGTAGCCTTCAGTGGCAAGGCTGTGCTGCTTCAGATTTCATGGCTGGTCTGGGGATCTCCCCACCACAAACCTTTACAAAGTACTGCTGTGCCCTGATCTTTCTTTTAAAAATGAACCTACATAAATGGTTTTGGGTGCTAAATCAAGCTCATCTTATCCTATGCCAGATTTGAGATTTACTTCTAGATTTTCCTTATTTGTTTCTTCTGTTAAGAAAAGACTTCTAAGTTTTGTGCTTGTTCATATAATCCTCTTATTCTTGTTTCCTCCTCTTTTCTCTAAGCTAAATAGCAATTTATTGCCTTTGTTATTTTTCATAATGTACCCCTTCTCCCTCGGTAGTAATTATTTAGGGATCAAGACATTTTTCAAAATGCTGCTTTGTTAGAGCACATGACTTAAGTGGTCAAAGACTATTTGGGAATAACTGTGTGAGAGTCCCTGTGTTTGTTTGCTTTGTTTTACAGTCCAGTCTTTATCCTAAAGATGCTCCAGAGACTGTTGTTGTTGAGCACCATTTGCAAAATGTGTCCCTTTCATTTCATGGCATTAACTGATGCCAAAGCTTTGGATTGAAGCAAGGCTACTGCTTGACCCAAGCAAAAATTGTCTGATGTTGTATTTTTGGATGGGAAATTGTAAGGGGTGAACTCATAAATGGTGTCTGTCGTATTCCTGGCCATTGAGTGAATCTTTGTGTTGCACATTTGGAGACACTCCAATACTTGCTTCCTTTCCTATAGCGACAGAAGACAGGGCACTTAGGTTTATTACAGAATTTTATCTTGGTTTAAGCTTCAGGGAAATATTTGATCTAGTTTTTCTCTGTGTGGTATCTTTGTTTTTCTTAAATAAGCCCCTGAGCAAAAAGTGTCTGCTGGAATTTCCTGGTAGCTTGGGAATATACTTGCTGTATGTTTGCAGTATTGTGTGTGCTGGGCAAAACCAGAATACAGATACCAGGAGATGTATGAGAGAATGCAAACAAATGTCACATTGTCACTAGTCTAAAAATGGGTGTAGAGAAAGATGAAAATATGTATTTTATTATTAATAATATACTTACAGAGGTTTTCTTTCCCTTCATAAGAAAGGAAATTATCTACAGTCAAGGTGTTCCAACCAAAGGTATTTCATGGAAATCTATGTGGTGCTATTTTTACAACTGAAGATCTTTCTAGTCACTAGAACTGCAATATTTGTGTAGCTTTGGTGCCATCTCACTTGGCTGATCACACATCAGTATTTCCTGTAGCTCTTAATACCGGGTACCGAGGCATTTACCTCTGGTCAGGCTATTGTGACTCTGAAGTAAAAAGTAATTTTTGTTTCAGGATTTGTAGCTTCAGTCAAGTTTAAAGTCAAGAGTAAAATGAGTGAACGTTTTTCCAAGTCTTTCAAAGGAGAAATAATTTTTGGTAGTGCTGTGATTATCAAAGCAAATTACATGCTGCTGTGGTGCTGTTAGTTAGGATAGAAGAAAGAAACTTGTACTTTCAAACTTCTTTTAAAAGCTTTTTATATTTTTTAAGCTTAAATGAAGAAGTCTGCATAAATGTGTATTGCTTTTAAAGGCTATATAGTAATTTTCCCTTATATTAATATTTTAAGTGTCTTAGAAAGCATGTTAGCTCTACAAATGTCATTTGCTTAGGGCAATGAGTATTTATTGTCTTCTCTACTGCTTGCTGTTTCCTGGCAATGATGATGACTTGCTGGCCCTATTCTGCTTTTTTTGTAACTTGATGTTTCTTCCAAACTAATACCTGCATGTTAGCAGAATGATCCTCCCAACGTGCGCTGTGAAAACGTTCCCTGACTGCAGTGCCCTGGGATGTTTGGTGCCAAGTCATGCTTCATCTTGTGATGCAGATCTGGCAGTGCTTGTGTGTGAAGCTGATCTTTCTCTTGTCACAGGATTACTGGGGTGGCAGCGTTTGCTTCCTTATCATGGTCAGTTGCTTTGAGGTGTTAATCACAAGGTCAAGTAGTTCTCCACTTCTCTGTTAATTGATACTAAACTCAGTAGGTCTTGAAAATTTAGACTCATTTCAGAAATAAAAAATGTTGACTCTGAGAGGGAAAATAACATGCTATGCTTGAAGTAGAAGTCAAAACTTTAGACTTCATGATCCTCAGTATTTTGTTTCTGTGGCATGCCCATCTTCTTGCTTTCCTGACCTTTGGCCTGTACACTCTTGCATCCTTGGGCACCTTTTGGGTTTGGTTTAATTTGGAAAATTGTGTGGTGCAAGTACTGCAGCAGCTTAATTCTCCCTTTTCAAATTTCCTGCTAAACCTTCTGCAGTTAAAAAGCCCCTCCAAAACCAACCAAGCAAACTAACAAGATGTCCCTTGAAAGAGATTTAGATTTGTTGGAGTAGAATGTGTTTGTCAGACTTCCTGGTTCTCATATGTTTTTCCTCAATAAAAAAAATTTGTTGATGTTTATTCTAGGAATTCTCAAATTTTTAATACCTAGGTGTGTTTATTTTGTGTGTTAAGTGTTCTGTGCTGCTCTGAATCCTATGGATTTTTCTTTCTGTGAGTGACAGTTATTAATTTGGTGGCAGCCAGATTATCGTTTGCCAGCTGTGGACCAGGGGCTGCTCCACATTCATTGATCTGTTGTGGGGAGCTCACCCAGGTGACTTGATGCAGTCAGCAGTGACTCACTAGGTTCAATTTTCGGTAGAAAGCTTTATGGTTTTTTCATACTACCTTTTAGTGTGATAGGAAAAGAATAATCAAGGTGAAATAATAGTAATAAAGTTATTTCATACTATTTGATGATAAAGACAGTTGGTTGCTCTATAAACTTGGAACTTAGGGGTTTCGGGGGGTTTTTGGTCTTTTCCACAAGAACTTGCTTAGTCAATGACATGTGAACTGTTTTATCTCCTTTCTTGTTTTCTCATACACTTTACTCACCTGCATGCATCTTCCTAACTGCAGTTAGGGAAAAGAGAAGAAGAATAAATCTGGGCTGTTCTGAACTTTGTTTTGGTTTTTTTAAACCCTAGGAGGAAGAAATTAAAGATCAGTCAGCAGACCTGTTGAATGTACTGTGATTTTGCCTGGCTGTTGGCAGATTACCATGTGAACCTGGGAGTGTGGGGATGTGAGGGCACGCTGAGCTGGGACCATACAGAGGTGGTGGTGTGCAGCATGCAGCAGGTCCCCATCCCTGGAGCAGGGAGTCACAGGGTTACTGGGCAGGGCACGCTGCAGCTCTTCCGGCACCCTGCAGCCGTGAGGAGCCTGTGCTGGCAGTGTCAGCCAGGCTGCTGAGGCTCCGGGCAGCTGCCCTGGGAGCAGTTGAGCCGCGCAAATGCTGAGCTGAGGCTGGCAGGGGGGAGGCTGTCTGCGTACGCTCAGTATCCACGGAAATGTTCTTGGCGGTGCTCCCTGTGATCCCACCAGCCACTCTGTTTGGGTTAGACCAGTTGGTCGTGGTTTGGTTGTTTTTTATTTTTAAGTAGGCATAGGGCTTCAGCCTCCTAACAGTTTATGATGTTGGACATAATCCTAGGAAGTGGGGTTTTGTGTGAGGGCCAAAAGACTTTTGATGTTAGGCCTGCTTCCTAAAGCTCGCATGATCATGAGGCAGAAAACGTTGGATACAGCTGTTGAACTTCTGGCACGCACAGAGTCAGTCCTTGCTAAGTGCAGAGTTAGCAGAGTGTCCTTAAATTGAGGTATTAATACTGATCTGTGGCAAAGGTTATCTCAGTGTTTGGAATATCGTCAGATGTTTGAGCAGATGTCTGCAGAACTACATGACCATTTCAGCCATACATTGGTTGTTGCTCAAACAATCTCGAGGGTAGAAATACAGGTGTTGTACAACCTAAAGGTAGACTGTCAAATGTTTAAGCAGTTTGAAGACTATCAATTTTTCTGCAGTTTTGTTTTGACTTTTTATTGTTTTGTCAGTAAAAAGATGCTGTTGTATTGAATCTCTTTGTAAAACACATTTTGAGCATGCTGATTATTTTCTTGCCAGTAGTAAATAATGAAGACGCTGCTTTATTAGTTGGAAGTCTATCCCCAAATTCCGTTATCAGTAATTACTGAAATATTTGACAGATAGCAAGAGAGAACCTCAGCATTCCAGTTAAAAGAACTTTGCAGAAAATAAATTTTATTAGGCATGCAGCATTTATTTGTACAAGTGAATGCTGTGCTGCTGTAAGCTAAACCACAGGGTAGCATTTCACTGAACTCACCAAATACATTGAAACAATGGTATATTTCAAATTAGGGTGTGTTATGATACCAGACTTAATGATTAAGTACCATCAAGGAACAGATGGCAAGGGAAGACACAACTGGTTTGCAGTCTGCATAGATTTAAGCATGAGGCCATTAAGCTATCACATTCCCATTTCTGATAGATTTTTGGTCAATAAAAAATTAAAGACACATAATCCCTGATTATATGAAGTCTCAATCTGATTCATGACGCTGGTAGTATTTCAAAATCACTGAAGTTCTCTCTGTAACCGGGAGCTTTAAAAGAATGCATTATTGGGATAGATGCTCCTGTCTGGGTTTATTGCTATTGAAATTAATGTATCTTGTCATAAGTAGGTTGCTCTTAAATGTAAAATTGCTTAAGGGTATCTTTTACCGCTCTGCTTCCTATCGACTTCTAGACAGATTTGCCCTATTTTGCTGGGCTGTTTGCCACTGAAACAACTCAGTATCCCCACCTCATAAAAGGAGCAGTTCAGAACATGAATGGTCTTAAAAATGTTTATAGTAGCCACCAGAATCTTACTGTTTTAAAAAGCTGCTTTTTAAAGCTGTGTCTTAAACTGATTCTAAAATAGGACTTTTTATCTTCAAAATTATTCAATTTGCATCCTGTATTTCCACCAGTTTATTTCAGTGTCATTGGACTAATGTATTCTAATAAACAGAATTGTTTTGTGTTAATAAACATATAATCTTTATAAACATTTTACTGGTCATAAAAATTGAACAGTTCTGCATATGGTACTAGTAGTTCATTAAAATCTTTAATAAAATAGTTTTCAAGAACTGTAAACAAGTTTAAAGATGTTTTTAGAAGGTTTTGGCAGTTCATGTTTAGAATTTTATCTTTCTGTTTGAGAAGTAGTTGCACATGAGACTTCATGCTTAGTAAAGAGTATCAGTATGCCATGACTTGGACCAGCCTGAAAAATGAGTTCTACAAACAACATAAAATGGAAATGTGTAGCCAGCATCTTGCTATATTATTTCTTCTTCAAGAGAGACAAATTAAGACATCTGTACTTAAGATGACGAACTATATTGACTAAATAAATAATCTTTAAAATGCTGTTTAGTGGATTAAGAAGACTGCTGAGCATTCAGGTTGTAGTCTCTGAGAAAATGAAAGCTGGTTATCAGTACTGGAAGTGAAGGTGGATTTAGTTACTTCTTTAAAAAAAAGGAATCTCCTGTTCAAGGACCTAATCATAGTCCTTCCATTGCAGTGATGTGAGGAGGGATCTGTCAGGTCTGTGCTTGGCTGTTCCATACACAAACCTGACAGTTCTAACACAATCTGAAAGGTAGAAGTAAATCAGTGACTGAAGATTTGGGAGCTCTGCTAAACACTAGCGCAGAGGCCACTTGGTGAGAGAATCCCTCAATTTTCAACATCTACTTTTCAGCACAGGGGTCATTTTAGTAGGTAGCCTATAAACAGTCTGTGTTTATAATCATTTAATGACATAATGTGGTTAGAAAGATCTCAATTACTGTAGCACAGAGGGGAAGTCCTGTTTGCACTGGGAGGTGGTGAGAGCACGATTTCAGTCTGGGAAGCATTGGAAACAATTTTCTGCCCAAGATGTTCATCCTAGTCATGGCTAATACGTACTAATTGAGAGTGTCAAAGACAACTGACCTCCCATGGTTGAAGAATAATGAGCCAAGAGGATATTCATTACCAAAAAAAAACAGAAAAAGGCGTCTACTACCAATAGTGAGTTATTGAGGGTACATGTTTAATTAAATTTAAAATGATTGGCAGAGATTAGTAGTGTTAGTACTGATAACCCACTACCTTGCTTTTATTGAACCTTAAAAACAGTGGGTTAAACTTCTTGTTACCACTACCTACTTTTGAGTTCTGCTGAAAAATGTTAAGGGAACTTGGAGTTTGGCATTTCTCTTGGACCCTTTGCCATAATCTTCTGGAAAAGTTCAAAATTACTAAAACAAAATTTTCTGTGTGCCAGGTTGTCCCAAGGCTGACATTCTGATTTTAATTGTTGATCATCTGCACTAGCAGAGCATCTTGAAACTGGACAGCGGAGTTTTCCCAAGTGATAAAAATACAGTTCCAGACTACATCTGTGGCCCAAGTTTTCCCAGCAAAAATTCCCAATCTCAGTAAACTGCTTGCTGCAATTTAAGCCAACAACAAAAAGCAAAACCAAAAACAAACAAACAAACAAAAAAAAAACCCAAAAAAACCCCCCAAACCATTTCTGTTTTAAACTACAGGAATGAATCATTTTGGCACAAAGCAGGTCAGCTTCTCATAGAGAGGAGGGTGAGGTTGTTTGTTGAAGCAGCCCAAACCTTTCCTGCTGGCTGGGCTGATCCTCTGGTGTCATAAAGATCCAGTGCTATGCAAATGTTAAACTTTTTGTTCATTCAGGATCAATCTCAATATCCTAATACAGCTTTGGAAATGAGAAAATTGAAAGCCTGAACTTTTATGACATTTATGTTTTGAGTTCTTGTGGTTGCACACTAATTTTGGTATTGATGCTAAAATAAGAGCTGGCACGATATCCAGGAAACCCCTGTGCCCTGTTTTGAGTGCTCCAAAGGGAGAGGCATCTGAAATATGTGGCTGTAGAAATGCTGCTGAAGATGATGAAAAAGCCCAGAGATAATCCCATGGTCATTAAGATTAAAGATGAAGATTAGGGCCCAAATCGGCCTTTTGGAGGTATGCATGTAGAAATAGGAGACTTCAGCTGATCTCTGTAGGTCAGCAGGATTTATTGTGGATTTTCTCTTCTGATTTTAACAAATTTGAATGAATTCAGTGTGGAAGGGAGTCCAGTTCTGTGCATCTGCAAAGCATAATTATTTTTAGCCCCTTTAGTTGCTTTTACAGCTACAGATTGGCTGAACTAATAAACCCAAAGTCACATCTTAGTCACATGGCTTGGCTAATATGTTCTAAAATGTATTTTAATAGTTTATAATATTTTTAGGAACATGGTGATGAGCATTTAGAAATTAGGCAATTACCCCGTCCTAATTTTCCTAGATTTATAATAATAAATACAGAAAAAAAATACTGGGCCTAGTGCTTTTCTTTTAAAAATGTGTGTGTTGGAGGTGTATTTTTTATATGACCTGACTTCCTTTCCCAGCAGTGTTTTTTCTATTATTTCTATTTGTGCTTACCAGCCAGGAAATGCTGATAGCAATAAACTGAAGAAAATACATAAATATATATTTTTAAAAACCTAATATGGCAGAAGTTATGCAAACTGTAAAAGGCAAAAAAAGTTTGTGTAGGTTACTTACAAATAAATGAAAAATATGTAATTTTTGTACAGAGAGTATGTGAAACTACCAATCAAAGGGATAAATTGCACCAGAGTAAGTCATGATACCACAATATTCAGGTCATTTTTTCTTTATAGCAAATAACTCCTTTCTCTGCATTTGCTTCTGACTCTAATCCTTTGCCTGTGAGTTATTGAATTCCATTACTTTTGCACATTACCAGGATCATTCTCCATTGCCATAGTATTTTTGAAGGTTTTTCTTTGGTGTTTTTCTCCTAAAGTTTGCCAGGGGCTGTTCTGGAAAGTGTATTCTGTATTCCATTGTTTAAATCATTAATTCCAATGTTGGATAAAACCAGAGCCAGCAGACACATATCCCTGCAGGGAGCCTTGGTTTGACAGGGAAAAGTTGGTAGTTTGTTTTTGAGTGCAGCATCCCAGCCAGCTCTCATTTATCTGATAATAATATCATTAAACAATACAATAATACAATTAAACATCAAAAGTTGCATTGTGCAGCTGTATCAAGAATCTGTAAAAATGAGAAACTTCACCTTGGTCATCCCTTAGGAATTCTTTAAACATTTCAGAGAGTGTTATGGGGGGATGCTTTTATTCTGCATGGTTTTCCATGAGAAGTCCCAGTCAATGGTTGTCGTGCCGTCCTGTGTGTGTTAGGAGGTATTGAAAAAGGGTGACTCATCTGCATTTCCTCAAATCCTTTCTGCTTTGTGAAGGAAAAAGTGATGGATTTCCTCCCTTAAGCCAAGACAAACCAGAGAAAAATCTGGTAGTATATGATAGTACATGACAAAAACTCCAGTTAATAATCCCTTTGTTGACATATTTCAACATTCTGGAAATATATTTAAAACAGTTTAGTGTGTGTTAGCACAATGTGTTTCATATTCATCATCGTTCTAGAAGGTAAAAATGACATTTTGTTCCTTGGGTGTCATGGTAATAAAATACCATCATATAGCCACAAAAACTTTCCTGTCAGACCTATTCCCTGGGAATTGTGGTGGGTGCTCCCAGTTTCAGGCTGCACTGATGGCAAACAAGAATGTGGGGCTGGCTGGCTGTTTCAGAGACACATTTCAAGCTCTTTCCATCTTCCACAACTCCAGATTGATTTGTGGAAAGTAAAACAAGTCATGGTAGTCAAGACAAGGAATGGCTGTGCTGGCACATTAACTATACCATTTGTTTTATAAAGAAAGCTTTAAAGATTAAGGTTCAGCATGTTTAAGGTGTTCTTTTTTCTTTTCTTTTTGCAGCAATCCAAAGTCTGCTAATCAGAGGATAAACAAAAAAGTAAACAACGATGCATCATTAAGGATTCAAAATTTGTCTATTTTGGTGAAACAAATAAAAACTTACTATCAGGTCAGTAATTGTTTGTTGTGTTATATTTTGCCTGGAATTATTTCTAAATTTTCTTCTATAGTTATAGCTTTAAGGGTAACAAGATCAACAAGAGATACTCGAATGGATGATTGTTTAGGTATCTGGTTGAATTTCTTATCGCCATTTGAAGGTATAAAGGTGATCTGGGAACACTTCTGTATGAATGATGATCTGTTCATAGAATAGATGCTCTGTGTGTTCAATTACTCCTAGGGTGCATTAAGTATTATTGGTTGGTATTTTTTGGGCTGAAGCAAGTTTTGTGCCAGTGAGAGAGATTATTACATGTGCATTTAGTCTTGTAAATGGATTTTTTGTCAGAAAAACATGATGAAATTTACTGGGCTTAGAAATAATTTGGGAATTTGTAGTAAATGCAGTGAGGATCTAAGTCAGAGCTGTAAAAGAGCCACTGAAGTTTGATGCAGTAGTAGGGCCTGGTCCTGTGCCTGCTGGATGCTGAGCTGGATAGGGTGTTGTACACATGGACATGCCACAGCTGGGCACTGCAGCTGTCACCAGTGTCCCTTTCATGTGGCTTTTAGTGCCCTCTCCTTCCTGCCAGGAGAACCCAGACCTGGGAGAAAACCTTTGCTCTGCCTCTCCCCGCACCTCCTGGCCAACCTGTGCTGAAGTCTGCTTCTCCTCCTGTGTCCACACATAGTGTGTGCTTCCTACAATTCCCAGTGCAGTGAGAATTCCCAGCTGTCACTGCCCTGACCAACCACGGGACGTCTTCCCAGCACTTCCCGCCCTTCTCTCCTTGGCAGCCCCTGCACATGGATATATGTGCTGCCTGCTAAAGCCCATATGTTTGTCCTTTTCCTAATGGAAGTAATTTTCCACCAGGCATTAGTGTTCCACTACTGGTTCAACAGAAGGCACAAACACTGACAGGATTGATCTTTATTGGAACACAAAGCGTTCCCTGTCCTGCCCTGGCCTTATGGTATCAGCAGTCGATAAGTGCTCCAGTACCAGGCAGAATTGCTGGCATTTAGGTACCTTTGGATGATTCAGGATTGTGGATGTTGCTCCAAACCTTTGTGATAGAAATAAGTTTACTAGGGCTTTTTTAAAATAAAAAGTATTCTTGTTTAAGAAATGGTAAAACCAGTCACGGTGTCTTTAATGGTCCAAGCTATACTGAACTGCCCTTAAAACTGTTTTATACACTTTTCCCCCCTTTCCCTCCCCAGTCTTGCAGGGTGTTTCTAGCAGGAATAAAGGCATTTACTCTCCAAACTGGAGAGCTCCTTTGAATCTAAAATTGCTTTTTGCATGTGTAGATTCACTCACACTACAGTGCCTGCAGGGAGCTTTCTGCTTTGTGGTAGTTGAAGTGTTAAAGCATGGGCTGTTTGTCACAGAGGGGTCAGTTGAGTTCCTGTCACCTGTGAAATTCCCCAAGGCAGGAAAGCTTGGTGGATGCCTTGGAATCAAACTGAGAGGCCTCCCTTAGCCTGGGGTAAGGCAGGAGCCTCACACCCCAGTGCTCCTGAAAGCTGAGTGTGCCTGGGGGTGTTCCCTGGGGATGCCTTGGGATCCCAGGGGAGGGGACAGGAGAGCACTCTTTGGACTGAGAGAGGATTTTACTGAATGTTGGAATCAGGCACTGATGAATGTGGGAATCTGGAATTTTTAGCTTTGTGTTAACCCAACTCTTCACACGTCTTGTTTTAAGCTTGTCCATGCTGGTTTGTTCCATGTGGTTTTATAATATCTGTGGAAAACCTTCTCTCAGTTTAGTGAAAAATCGCACCAGTGCTGTGAATGTACTTGTCAAAAAACCTGCACTGGTAGAATATAACTTTCAAAATTAAGGTGTTATGTTAGATTAGTCAATTTTTTTTTGTTTTGTTTGGGGTTTTGGGGGGTTTTTTGGGTGGTTTGGTTTGGTTGGTTGTTTTGTTTTTGTGGGGTTTTTTTTTGTTGTTGTTGTTTTGGTTTTTTTGTTCCTGTATCATGTTTGTTATTCTTTGGAATTACAATTCTGGTCCTGAACCAGTAATTTGAGTGTGTACATTTCTTGGCAGTGTTAGAGCATGGAACTGTTCTCAGCAGTTAATTCAAAATTTCTGGTGGGCTCAAGAGGTTTAATCCAGTGAGTGTCCATGACTCTCAGTAGATTTGGCTGAGGATGTGAACATTTTCAGTAAAATATATGCTAATGAACTGTAAAAGTTCGTGCAAGCAAAGCCAGTGCTGAGGTCAAACCAAGTGACAGAAAAGGTGTCAAACATCTCTGGGGGAAGGCAGAGGTGTTGCAAGGAAACAGGTGATCGTGTCTATTCAGAACACATTTTGGTTACTGCTGCTCAGACTCTTGCTTTGATACATGATCAGCTTTATGATAGCATCATGGAATTATTTGAGATACTACCAAAAAAACACCCCCAAAAAAACAACAAAAAGCCACTAAAAATACGTGATTTTCTGTCTTTCTCATTAAATTAATTATATTTTATCTGTTTTATGTTGGTTTAAAACATCCTGTGGTGCACTTCATGTCTTATTTTTATTTGAAAATCATCTTTATGAAAGTCTGAGAAGTACAGGTGTCATAGTTGGTTGAATTTCATGATATTTGAGGACGTCAAAGCTGTTTTCTCCCTCCTTATAATTTGTCTTAGGCATGTCCAAATATATATTTTGCAGTCTACTATTAATCAATTCAGATATATTTTTGATTTGTGTATTAACTGGTGGGAACTTTCAAGTGTAGTTGTAGCTAATAATCTTTGCAGGTGTTTTTCAATAAATATTGGAGTTTTTTTCAATTTGATGTAGATCAGGTTGTGTTAGGTTGTTGCTTACAATGTGACACCTGATGTGTGCCTTGGGCTCTTCTGGAATATACTGCTTTTGAGTAGGGACATTTTATATAGTAATGGATGTGTCACTGGGGAAAAACAAAAAGCCTCACTGTAGGATGGCATCTGCTGGGAATAAACATCTGGGAGCAGGACTATTCTGCTTCAGGAGAATTAGGCTCTGTCTAGACTGGGGATTTGACCCGATTAGAGCCATTACAGGAGCTCCATTGATGGAATCCATGGAACAGATAGGCAGAGCTGCTGCCTGGTGTGTGGCACTTCCAAGCTAAAATTCCATGTGATTGTGCAGATGGGTTTGTACCTTTATATTCACAGCTGGCCCAGTGTCACTGCAGCAAAAAAATCCCTGGGATTTTCACATCCACGTTTTGGTGAGGCAAAGAAAGCATGACAGAAAGGAAATTGAATTTTTGCAGTAGAAATGCACCTTAGAGCCAATAAAACAAATATGTATCAATAAGTTAGTCAGGGAAACGTGAACATAATAAATTTAAAGGGTTTTGCAGCATTCCGAGACTCAGGATCTTGTTGTCTTAAGATCCCTAAGCTAGCTCATTGCCACGAGAGGATTTTGCTGTGTGAGGTGATTGTGCAAGCTAGTAAAACAAAGCTGCTGTGGAAGTAACTCATATTTGTAAGTTGTTTTTATAAATTAGAATGCAAATAAGTAAGTATTGTACAAATTGTATGCATGAAGTCCTGAAAAATATTGAAACTGTTTAATAAATACCGATTTCTCTTTAATGGCTGTTGCTATTTGATGTTTGCTTTCATTCAGTACATGTGATGTAAATAATGTTTTAATTAACTTTTATAGGAGACTTTGCAGCAGTTGATCATGATGTCTTTGCCAAATGTGCTAATAATTGGCAAAAATCCTTTTTCGGGTAAGTTTATTTTTGAGTAAGATAAAAATGTATACTGGTGTGATAATTTATATTCTTTCACTGGAAACAAAATTCCTATAGGGTTGAGCCTTTCAACAGATGATTGTGTGAATACTTTATCAAACAAGTTGTTTAATAATGATGAGTAATGATTTAATAATGATTTTCTTGGTCCACACTAAAAAATATTTTCTGTCCCAGCCTCAGCCCTGTCTCTCACTAGGGTTTATACTGAGCCTGAGTGCATTTCCCAGCAACCAGTGAGCCACTGATAGCACAAAGTTAAGGTTTCATGTACTCCCAACTACTGCACTTTCAACTTTATTTACCTATGTCACCACTGAGGGAATTGGCAGTTCAGTTCATCTCACTTGATCCAGCTCCTGATCCTTGTTTCTCCTTCCCCCAAACTCTCCTGCTTCTCTTGCATCCTTACCTGAAAAATATTGCAGTTACCTTCTTGTTTTCTCCCCTGAACTGACACTGTCTTCTCCATGCTCCCACCTTCTCTGCTTCCAGCTCTGAGAGCTGCAATTTTCAGACCAAGAAAATTAGCCTGTATGGAGCCAGCTGACTATCCACAGCCACTTGGGAATCTCTGCACCATGCTCTCAATTCCAGAAGCACGGAGCAGACACACCTGGCCTGCATGGAGCCACTATGGATTGGGCAGAGTTTATTTACTTGGGTCTAATGTGCCCCAGGTGTTTTCCTCCTGATGTTCTGACACCTCAGCAGAGAGGTCAGGAACTGCTCTAGCAGGCTGTGTAGCTTCCCCTGGCTGTTTTTATTTCTTTGGGATGCCTTCACTGCCATGCTTCTGTGTCTGTGGGACAGGGGGTTGGTTCCTCATGAGCCAGAAGAACCATCTGTGTTTCCTCACTTCCCAGTCCCAGGGCTCATAACATTGATATTCTCCATATCCCATCTGCACATATCCCATCTCTGTAGGTATCTTGCTTTAATTCTTTTGGATTTTACTTTCTGCTTTTGAATATTGCTGCTTTTGCTTCCGAGGTCACAGCTTTTTCAGTTTTTATATGTGCAGCTGCTGTCATATACACCAAGAAGTGTGAATGTGGTCTCTTTCTTTCCAAAATAACAGAATGCATCATGCTTTTATAATTTTGATTCCAGACTTTCTTAAGGTTTTCGAAAGACTTCATCGATTTGCCTAGAAACCAGATTTGCTGGAAAAACAGATTTTAAAAAAATCCAGGTCATAGTATTGTTTTATAGTGACTTTTTTTGTTCTGTTCAAGATAAGGGGAGAGACTATCTTAACAATACTGTGTAGTAAAAAATGATATTTTAATGAAAATGCACTATCAAACCCCACAGAGATAACACTGCATTCAGTTGCATACATTCAATTTTGTGGTTTGGTCATTTTTAAGGAGGTATCTTTGTGTTTTGGGATCTGTGGTTTGGCAGCTCTGCTGGTGTGTGCTTTGCTCTTGTGTGGGGATTTTGTTCGATTTGTGAGAAAATTGGTAGTGTCCTGTAGTGTAGCCCTCACATTAAAAAAAAAAAAAATTGCTTGGACAACATTCTTGAAGGTGTTTTAGCTCCCTGCTGGAGTTCAATTGCAGATTTTGGTCTGAACTGGAATACTGACCTGTTCTTTTGGATTCTGTCCAGAACCTTTCCCCTTTAAAAGTTAGGACTGCTCTTGCTGTGTCAGCTTGGAAAAGGATCTCATCTCTACATGGATTTTTAAGCTTTTTTTTGGCAGGTGTAGGGAAATGAAACCTCTGTGACCTTTGGAGACACTTGCTGTGGAAATCTGGTTGCATCAAGGCAAGCCCCGGAGTAAAAGTGAATTCCCTGATAAAGACTTGGATTTGGTCCACTTAGGCAGGAGGTGTGATTTTTCACAGGGATGTCTCCCAGTTTTAACCCTTTGCACTTAAGGAATGATTAGTAGAGAAATCCCAGAAGATGTCAAATTGCAGATGGCAGGAGCAGATAAATCAGAGGCAGTTGGCTTACGGAGGAAAATAAATTGCAGGGAGAAGGCTGGAGTTGAGGTTTGGTAAAACAGGTCAGCAGGGATTTTATCAGGAAGTATTTCCTGAGCTGATTGGCAGGAAGGCAGCTGGAGGAGAAAACTGGAGGAGAGCTACAGCCGGTGACTGTAAACGTTAAATCGAATTACAAATAGATAATGATGAGGCAAAGGGGAAGGGGAAAGATGGAAGCAAGTTCTTGTTCTTGAGGGAGCAAGGCAGGGGAGGATGGAAGCCTGTAGAGGGTGTGAAAGTCAGGGATAAGGGTTCTGAACACAGGCAGGATCAAACAGTGGCGCAGGGTAGGAGCAAAGTTCAGCAGCAGGTTGAAGGATGCAGAAGAAAATCATCTATTTCTGTGTTTCTGATGGAGGAAAAGGAGGAAAAACAGAAGATGAGGGAAGCGGATATGCTTCAGTATTTTGCCCTGTTTCTTCAGGGGATGTGGGGGAGAAACAAGGAATCAATATTCAGGCAGGCATTTGAAAAGCAGTCAGGAGATTAGGGATGAAGGAGAGCTCAGGGATTGCTTAAAAATTTAAAAAGTGTGATTAATTTGTTGGGATAAGTGAATGTAGGCTATGAGCTGTTGGCGTGGATTCCTCCTGTTGCAGTATTCCTGTTAACCTTTATTGATAAGACAGCCAGGTGGAATTCCCCTTCTTCAGCTGAAACAGATTCTGATGAAACACATTCCTTGATGGTTTTTCTATTTCTCCATAAAAGACTTAACAGCTTAAGCCTTTGGGATTCTGAGTAAATGATTAGAAGTCTCCCATTTGAGTCCATGTTTTCAGTAATGTATTTATCTACCTGAGAAACCTCTTGAAAAATTGCAATATTCCATGTTCATTGGGATTATACACGTTATGTAGCTCCCTCCAAAAGCAGCAGCTTGAATCAATGCCTAAACTGTTTTGTCATCCTTGAAGCATTTGGTCCCTGACATTTATGTTCTAAATATAGAATATATTTCTATATTTAGTAGGAAGATGAGGACACTGTGACTGTAAAAATTAAGAAACATTTTTATTAATCTGTAAACAGAGTTCTTTAACTTAAGCTTCTTTAGGAGATTAAGATGCTTAAGGCCAGATTTGGAAATACATGTTGATTTTTTGGATGTGCAGATGAATATCTAATACAGCTTTGTAAGGAATTTAAATGAACTTGTCACCTAAACTCTTCCACCTTGGGAGCGGCAGATAATTTAAGCACTTTTGTAACTATCCTGAGGTACCTGAGATAACCATTGAAAACTTGATTGCAGGTCTCCAAAGCACTTCTAAAAATGTCACTCTGAAGTTTTGCTTTTTGAAGGGCTGATTTTTTTTTTCCCCCATTTGAAATGGTTATGGCTGTTGAGGTGTTTGCTAACTCTGGAAGTCGGCAGTTAAATGGCAAAAAGGACTGAGCTGAAAGCTCATGTGGTCGTTTTCTGAACTAGATTAACATAAATAATTCAAAATAATGAGAAAAACCTCATGTTTTCTCACGTATAGGGGAAGAAGCCCTAATTACTGTTTTACAGTTACCTTTTTTTTTCTTGTTTTCTTCTTAGAGCCAGGTACTGAAGAAGTGAAAAAGCTCCTCCTGCTTTTGCTTGGTTGTGCAGTTCAGGCGAGTTTAATTACATTCATATCCATGAAACTTCTGAGTTACTAATCTCTTTTCCTACTTTTTTAATACTTGGGGTGGTATAAAACTTTTCTTTCTTTGGTGGTACAATTACATTCCTTGAAAAACTGGAATATTCTGATTTTTAATGAATTGGCTACAACCCTACACACCTGTTGTTGCACAAATACTTCCAATACCACCATAACCTTCTAATGGGTTATTAATTTCAATAGTGGTAATCCTGCTGATATTCTAAAGAAAGGACGGAAATGTTAAAGCACTGAAAATTAACTCAATGCACTATTTCATGCATTTAATAAACTATCAAAAATTTTGAATAAGTAGCAAGTAACCTATTCCTTGTCCCATTTCAACTTGTTTTTCTTTGTATCATTTAATTAGTGTTGAAAATTATCATTACTGTAACATGACATAAACCACGGATTTATTGGTCGCCAGAATTATTGGATAATAACGTAGCCATGTGACTATGGCAGTGTCAGCTTTATCTGTTTTAGCTCTTAGAAATACAAGAGGAATGAAAATACTTGTGATATACATATAAATGCGTATAAAATAGATGTCTCTATTTTTAGTGTCAGAAAAAAGAAGAATTTATTGAAAGAATCCAAAGTTTGGATTTTGATACCAGAGCATCTGTTGCAGCCCATATTCAGGAGGTATTTTGGGAGGTTTTTGCATTTAATTGTGGGGATTTTCTGAGGTGGAATATTGTATTGCGGGAAGGGGAGTTGCACATGTTCAATGGCAAGTAAATCACGTATGTGATTTGCATATCGAGTGATTGTAGTAAGCAAAAAAGGCTTTTTTTTTTCATTTGATTCACAAAAAGATTTCATGATTGAGCGTTTTGGGGTTATATTTTTAGAGCAGTACCAGAAAGCAAGTTTATTGCTTCAAGAATTTCTTAGTTACATACAACAAATTTAGTTGAGTGAAATCTTTATATGCAAATTTCTTTATAACATCAAATGTATGTAGTAATTTATAATGTGATTGTCACCTTGCCAGAAGGTCAAGGTGCTGCTTCCATGTAGACGAAAAACTCTTCCTTTACATACACTTAAATATACTTTGAATGTTTTTTTCATACCTTGTCCAGAGAATTTAACGTATAGAGTTGCAGCTTTATTTTCTTCATGCTTCCTTTCTACTCTTAAAATTTTAAGAGGATGTTTCTTCTCTTTCATTTCACCCCATGTAGGTAACTCATAATCAGGAAAATGTGTTTGACCTGCAGTGGATGGATGTCATTGTGCTGACACAAGAGTATGTTGAGCCTCTCCTGAAAAATATGGCATTGCATTTAAAAAGACTTATAGATGAAAGAGATGAGCACTCAGAGGTATGGATGTGGGTTGGTGCTTAAGAGAAATACAAGAGATCTTTTTTATTTTTGAGATAATGCAGCTCAGGGTTTTTGTAACCAGCAGTTTAATTTTCTGCTGACATGTTAAAGCAAGGATTCCTGACTGCCAGAACATTGTTGTAGGGAGTTCCTTTGTCCATATTTGTTAAATAATGTAGGAAAAATAAAGTAGGAATAAAATAGGAAAGATAACAGGTGATCTTTTTCATGTAGCCAGTGGGAAACAACTTCAACCTTCATTGGTCACTGAAAACAGAGAATCTAAAGCTGTATCAGCTGCATTTACCAGGAATCAATAACCCATCAATTTGCAAGCCAGTCACTGAAAACTGCCTGTTCTGTTCCCATGTCCTATTGTCCAGATTTGAGGGGGATAAAGCAGAATCCATAGCAGGCAAGGAGGTTTTGCAGGCTTATGATGAGGCACAGTTGTTGTACCATGTTAGAATCAAGGAACAAAACTATATTTAATAAAAATTACGAGTTGTGAATCATCTTAGTGGTCCTAGATTTGCCCCTCAGTAGAGTGGATGTGTCAGTGTTGCAATTATTCCAGATAATCCTTTGACAGTTTTTCCAGATCACAACCTTGATAGGAATAAAACAGCGGGTAGAGGATGGGGGTGATGTCTTTGTACAAAGCAAAGGAAGACTACTTTAAACTATGAGAGATGCTCATATTTGGCTAACACCTTTATTTTTAGGGGAAATAGGAATATTCATGTAGATCTGATGCTTTATTCAGTTGTCAAGGATGCTGCTGCTCCCTGAAGAACAAGACTTTGTTTAGAGATACACATTTATCTTTATTTTCAAGAGGTGGTGGTTTTCAAGGAATTCACACCTTTCATTACGCAGTCCATTCTGAGCACTGGTCGTTTTGTGGACTTAAAAGTCTTAAGTGAAAAATAAAATTTGAAATAGCAGAAGGTCCTGTCCACGAGCTGTGGCTCTTTGCTTTAGGCATAGAGGTGCAGGTAGAGCTTTAGATTTCTTCAATGGCCAAAACCTTTCCATCGTTCTTGTGCCATTGCAGTGTTTGATATGAATGACACACCCAGAGATGGCTCTCTGAGTGCCACTCTGGACTTTTGCCTGTGCTCTGACTCCCCAGACCATCATCGAGCTCTCGGAGGAGCGGGACTGTCTCCGTTTCCTGCCGCACGCATCGGCAGCGCAGTCCCCATGCGGCTCCCCCGGCATGAAGCGCACCGAGAGCCGGCAGCACCTGAGCGTCGAGCTCGCCGACGCCAAGGCCAAGATCAGGAGGCTTAGGCAGGAGCTGTGAGTACCAATTCATGTTCAGGTCCTTTCCAAATGCTGCATTGGGACACTTCTAGTCCTCTTCAGACCAATTATTCACCCTTTCAAGTACTTTTTTTAGTTATTGCTCCCCAGGAAGGAGCAATATTTTTATAATACAAGAAGATTTGTTGACCCATGGGACAAAAAACAACTTTTCATCTGTTTTTGTCTTTGTATTCATAATGATGTTTTGAGATGGTGCAGGAGGGCTTCCTTCTCAGCAGCAGATTAGGTGGCCTGTTTGCAACAAGAAGTACTCACTTGTACTTAATTCATGGTTTAAATTCACTGCAGATAGGACAAAAAAATTCCATTAGAATGCTTTCCTGTCCCCCACCTCTTTGTTCCTGTGTAGAAGATTTCTTGTCTGCACTTACTTGTTCCTGAAAACTGCTCCTGGTTCTGTAGGTTTCTGTGGACACTTTGGCTCTGTAGTCAAGGAGCAAATCTGAGCAGAGTGGGGAGTTTATATTTAAAGAGAAGATCAATAACAGACCTGTGGAGAATCTGCTGCTCCCAATAGCAATGTGTCAGTTGTTTGAGGAGAGTGATATGTGTGTGTGTGTTCTGAATTAAAATGCTCAATCTGAAGAGATTCAATATGTGTAGAAACAGCATAAATAAAGATTCTTTTGTTGTTGTTAAATTCAGCAATAGAGAGAGGAGACAGGTAAATTAAATCACAAGCTGAAAGTAGCATAAGTCACAAGTCCCAGAGAAATCAGATCATTTCTAGCTGGTTGGATTAAGAATCTTGTTGATTTACTCCAAGGACCCCCTACCCCCACTGCAGCCTGGTCTTCATGAGGAACAGAGGACAAAAGATGGGGCTCTTTTTTCCTGGTGTCTGTATTATTATGTGTCTCCTGCAATGAGCCCGCCCAGGATATTCTATAAACAGCTGCAGCAAGAAAATTAGTGAAAAAATTGCTGTTATTAGTTTGATTGACAGTTAATAGATAGCCTAAACAGTGAACACTGGTATGTTCTGTATAATTTAGTCCAATCCTCTCCAGTCTGTAGCTGAAGCATGCAATTAGGGCAACACTGATGGCTCAGAACAGTCCACATTTTGCACTCTTCTTTGAATTCAGTGGGTAAATAATTTCCCTTTACATGTAGGAGTATCTTAAAATACCAGACTTGGATGAATTAAATTCTGTCTGCAGCTTTTAGTGTTAAATGCTGCATCTATTTGATAAATTTGAAATTACATTAATTCCAGACTTGAAAATACTCAGCATAAAATTTATTTATAATCTTGTTTTGGCAGTGAACCTTCGTACCTGGTTTAATATGCAGTGTAGCTGATGTAATTTCATATAAAAGGTCTGTAAAGATATTTTTCAGTTGGATGAAAACCAGGGAATACAGAAACTCCAAATCTGGAAATTGCACACCTCATTTTCTGAGTGTTGAGTTCTGTGTGTTCCTATGTGGAATAATAACAGGAATATGGATGCTGATGGAAAAGTTAGAGAAATCGGAAATAAATTTGTGTTTTTGCCTGTTTTCTGAGCAGCTCTGGATGGGGAGAGCTGTGACAGGGATGTTGCACTGAGCTGTGCAGAGCTGAGCCTCCTGTGCTTGTAGGCTCAGTGACCTTTTCCAAAAAATCCTTTTCCAAAAAGATCATCCATGATGAAATTGGCTCATTTGTAAAAACAACTGCTCTGGTTTTGTTTAAAACAGATGTATTTTTTGTTGATATGATTGCTTTGAGATAGTATTATACATTTTAGTCCATTAAATTTTCCCTTTTTCTACTTTTGTTTCTTACTTATATTCCAAAATGTGGAATAATAGAGTAACAGTTCTGAATATGCAATATATCTTTTAAGAATATACAATATTGGCTGGTTTTTCAACAGCAAATACTGTTTGTTCTGAGGTGCAGTTGAATTTTGAACATCAGGTGTTCTTTGTCTGTGAGAGCAATAAATAACTTCCTTTGCACTTACTCAGGGTTTAACAAACTTAGTTTTAAGGATTGGGAAATGAGTTGGAAGTTAAGAATGAATCCCATAAGAATTGTAGCATTCTATGTCAAACTGTTTTTATCACAGATTTCTGAGTAGACTAAAACACTGTGTTGTTTCCATCAAATTAAAATTCATTGTGCATTTCATGAAATTACTGAGCTTATTAAGTAATATCTTCTTCATTTGAGTAAAGGCACCTAAAACCTTTAATTCTTCTCTGCTAGAAAAGGAAAAATTACAGAGCTTTAAAATGCTTTTAAAATTGGTTTTACTTGATTGTGACAAGGGTTCAGTGTCTGGTTTTCCTGGAAGGAATTCGGACCTTTTGAATGTGTAATTTGAAATTACTCTGAATTGACTTTTGGATGTGGACCTCTGGTACACATTCATGGGTATTGTCTGTGGTTTTTTACACAAAATCCCCTATTGCAAAAATTCCCTTATTACACCCCGTGTTCTGCCCTGTGTAGGAAACAACAATTTAAAGCACTATGAAAAGTCTAACAACATTTAAAACACTAGATAAAGACTAAACCAAAAGAATAACAAATAAGTCATAATGTCAACCCTAAATTTTACACTCTGATTTCCTTGAAATTGTGGGTTAAAGGTGGAAGCCTAAGAAATCTCAGCATTTTGTTCTCAAACCTGGTGATCATTAGCAGGTTTCATAGCCATGGTTAACTGGTTTGTGTTTTCTCCTTCAAGTGAGGAAAAGACTGAGCAGCTGCTTGACTGTAAACAAGAACTGGAACAGATGGAAGCTGAACTGAAGAGACTTCAGCAAGAGGTGTGGGTTTAATAATGTTATTATTTTAAGAGAAGTTGCCATCACCAGAACAATTCACCACTCTGTTTTAAGTATTAAGTATATTTGCATGTTAACTTTTTTTGTTTTGCACTCTGAACCTGATCTTTTGTAATTTATTCCTGTATTTGTTATACTATGATGGAAAAAAATGACCTGACTTCGGTTCAAGCAATTTGCCACCGCTGCATCCTCTGAAAGGATCATCTTAAAATGAAAGTGCTCCAGTTTTGTCTGATTTCTCTTTATACTTTGTGTGGTGATAATGAGGGGAAAAGCCCTAAATACATACATAAATATACGCTGTGTATAGTTATAGTGAGTCCTTGAAAAAGGCCAATGCAGTTTGCTTGGAAATACATCATCTACAATCCTCTACAAAAGCTTCAATTTTTTCTTTGGCGTTCTCAGAAGTAACAGTACCTCCCTTAATTTAAACAATGAAGGAGCTGTGTTGTCCTTCACCATGTTCTGTCCAGTCCTACAGTATTCCTGTGTCTCCCTTTTTCCCAGAACATGAACTTGCTCTCAGATGCCCGCTCTGCCAGGGTGTACAGGGATGAGCTGGACGCACTCCGGGAGAAGGCAATCCGTGTGGACAAGCTGGAGAGTGAAGTCAGCCGCTACAAAGAGAGGCTCCATGACATCGAGTTCTACAAAGCCAGGGTGGAGGTGAATAAATCCAGGGAAAAAATCGCCCAGAGCCATCATTCTTCTCTTGGCTAGGGCTTTTTTCACAGTGTATTTGGAGATTAAAGAATTGGGATGTGAGAGAGTTGTGGCTTCTTGCTGCATGTGGTATATGGCAGTCGGGCTTTTATGACAATTTCAGTTTTTAGGAAATTGTCTCTTTATCTAATGGCATGGAAGTCAGCAGTGTTCACCAGGGCTCTAAGCTAGCAAAGCCAGTCGAAGCCTCTGTGAAGGATGAATTGAGAAACCCACAGAGGAATTAACTCAAAAAATGCTGTAGATATAATAATTCCTTTCTCTTCCTATAGGTCTCCTAAGGGAAAACAATTTTCTAAGTCAAGTATTGAGGAAGTGAAGGCTGTTCACTTAAAAGAGTACAGGACAATGTCATAAAATACACTAAAAAAAGATCTACCAACACCAGGCAAGGGGAACTTTAAGAGTTCTGGCGTGAGTTAGTAGTTTAGGAGACAAATCAACAGGAAGGAATTTATCAGACCATCATTCTGTCTATAAATGCAAAATTTGGTAGGCAAGTGCCATATGGTAAAGGAAAACAGATTAGTGTACAGGATTTGATTCATTTTCATAGAACGTTTAAACTAATAAACATTCTTAAACATAAAATTGTTTGTGTTTTAATAGCTTGTAAACTATCAGATATTTCAAGCATACTTCAGTACAGACAGATGTTAATTAGTTGGGTTTGCTTCATAATAATTATGAGTTAACTTAATACTAGGGAGAAGTTTGAAGGATATTTATGTGATCTTTTTTCAGATTTTGCAGCTGACTCTGCTGCAGTTTGAAAAGTTTTGTCTTTATGTCATGAGGAAAATTGCCAATTACATATTTTACACATTACTTTCATCAGATGCTATTAAAAAATCCTCTATGTACCAAAATTAAAGCTGCTCAGACCCTTTGAGAGTGGCTGGGTATTTTAAGATTGTGGTTGCATTTTCAGCAGCATGGCCTGACTTGGGGCCCAATGGCCTATAAACCTAATTTTGGGCTTTGTATGCAGTACCTCTTTCCAGATCACAGCCCAAATCACAGAGATTCTGATGGTTTGATTTTGATTATCAGCACCTTACTTGTTCTTAATGGCCTAGGGAGTATGTAATTTAATTTATGTCAAATTTTATTTTCACAAAAATTCAAAAGTTGCGTTTCTGTGGAATTGCTGTAAATATGCTTTTTATGAAAAGTCTGTTACAGCTCCCAGTTTTAGTTTAGGTTTCTGAAACTGGTTGTGGTGTGTATCAAAGTTTCTATGAGCAGGGGAATACTTCTCATTTGGGATTTATTTGTTGTTGTTGTTGCTCCATTTTTGCAGGAATTAAAGGAAGACAATCAAGTGTTGCTAGAAACCAAGACAATGTTGGAAGATCAATTAGAGGGGACCCGAGCCCGTTCAGATAAACTGCATGAGTTAGAAAAAGAGAATTTACAACTAAAAGCTAAATTGCATGATATGGAGATGGTGAGTGTCAGGGGAGAGTGGCAAAGGCAACAGATACACACTGAATTTAATTTCCATTTTTAATAAAAGTCTTCAAAATAGTGGATAGAGAAGGAATGTGATGATAAATGCAGAGATTCAAGAACAATAAGATCAATTTTTTTGATATTAATATAATTGTCACTTAAATACTGTGTTTACCCCATTGCACTTTGTTTCCTAATATTCAGAGAGAAGTAAACTTAGGAAAGTTGGGGAGTAATTGCTGTAGTTTACAAGGAGAAGAGGATCTTCTTTGTAATCTTCTTTACTGGTTTTCACTGTTCCCTTCAAAGTTCTCACAACTTTTCCCAGTTCCTCCCCATTTCACTGTCTAGGCAGATCAGAAAAAGCACTTTGCCTGTCCCTGTGACAACATAGTAAAGGTAATAGAATATAGCTATTAATAGAATATAGATAGTAAAATACTTTGCACATATTGAGACTTTTCTTTTAATGTGAAATGATTTTCAAGGAGCGTGATATGGACAGAAAGAGGATTGAGGAGCTCATGGAGGAAAATATGACCCTAGAAATGGCTCAGAAACAAAGTATGGATGAATCTTTGCATCTTGGCTGGGAGCTGGAGCAGATCAACAGGACTACTGAACTTTCTGAAGGTAAACATAGCTAATACTTGCAAAGCTATTGAAATGGAAATCTCAGAGGTTGGATAGCATTAGGAGATTAATTGTCCTTATTTCTGAAGTACAGAGTGTGTCATCCTCTGGAGAAATGCTGATTCCCATGTATCCATGGAGATGTAGCCTACATAAGAAGTCTGTTCTTGTGGTTCTTGTTCAGTTAAATAGTGATGTAAAGCCCTTAAATAGCTTGAAATTACATTATTTTGCCATTCATACTTCTGTACTCTGCAGCACAGATCATGAGTCTTCTTGCTTTGCTGTTCTCAAAGTTAAGGAGAAGAGCTGTGGTAAAAATTTTGATTCTTCCAGTATAACGTCCTTGGATATAGACCGGATTCTGTGCAAAGCACTTGTGGAATTTGGAGACACATCCTGAGTTGTGGGAAATGCATCTGTGCTGTGATTAGGAACATCAGGAGAGTAGAACATATTTTAATCTCTAATATTACTAATCGTAACCAGCTCTGGTCACCAAGAAGGCATTGGAAGGACCTTCAAAGACTGTTAAATCCTTCAAGTTTTAAAATCCAAAATCATGAGAACTCAGGCTAATAAGTCGCCTTTTATTTTAATAATGGTGTTTTTCTCCTGCAGTGCCCCAGAAATCACTAGGCCATGAGGTGAATGAGCTGACATCCAGCAGGTTACTGAAGCTGGAAATGGAAAACCAAAGTTTGCTGAAGACAGTGGAAGAGCTGCAAAGTGCAGTGGGCTCTGTGGAAGGCAGCAGTTCAAGGATTCTGAAAATGGAAAAAGAAAACCAAAGACTTAGCAAGAAGGTAAAGGTCAGAGTGTGCTTGGATTTTATGAGAGCTGCTTAATGTTCTTTGCTATTTTCTTCCTAAAGGGTAATTTTATGAACTGCTCTTATTTTGGATAAGGCATTAGAAGGGTCTAAGTGGAGTTATGGTGTTTGTAAGTTTATGGGAAAAAATAAAACCACCTCCAAGAGGTTTTCCTTTTTTTATTATGTGAGAGCATGACCAGTTTATTCAGAAAGGTCTTAGACCAGTGAGGGGAAAAGATAATAATATACTGGGGATATGAGTAATGAAAGTGTTCTAGAATACTGGAGAGCCTTAATTTTGGTAATTATGAAGCAGAAGAAAGTGTGTGTGTGCAGAGGTGGAGAGTGAGTGATGAGTCTGAGCTGAAAACTTGGTCTTGTGTCCTCATTTTAGCTGGGGAAGGGAGAAGGTGGGTCAAGTAATTGATAAACAACTCAAGAGGGGAGTTTACCAGGTTTAACTGTGCTGAGCTACAATACTTTATTCTTCAAATTATATTTATCAAATAGAATAATTTATTCAGTGGTATTTATAGAGAATAATAATTTGGAAAAAAAATGCTGGGACTAATTACAGTGGAGTGAAAATGTCCAAAGTTCCTGAAATAGCTTTGACTTCAGCAACTATTTCAGGTGAAAGACTATTCTTAGAGTGGGTAAGAGATAATTTAAAAAAGAAAATTAAAGAAATCCCTACTGTATTCCATGCTTCCATAAGTTTTCTGATTCCTAAGAAGCTGGTGTTTTTTGGAGCAGCCTCTGTGCTGTGCCCAAAAGACATCTGAGAGGTATAAAAGAAAGGAATGGGTATAAGAAGCACACAAACATCATTCAGGTCAGTGTTACCACTTAAATGTGACAGAAAAATCATACTTGGGTGTTGTAAATTTTACATAGTTTTGCTCTCTACATGTTGGAACCATTTGACAAAACAAACCCATATATTTAATTCCCAGGGAATCATCTTAATTATCTCTTGAAGTAGTTAAGTAAGATCAAACAACATTCAACCTTCCTAAGTTAAAAGGGTCTTGGAGGAGCAGTATAAATCTCACTAAAATTGAATTCTGAGAGGAAAAAAAGATGCTTGAGGAAATATCTAGGCCCTGAGAAAATCTGACCCTTTTTTTTACACTGAAGTACTTCATAGACACAGTGTTCTGAGCCAGGGAGAAAATGTATTCCCAGAAGAAATTAATGTTTCAATTAAAGATTGGAAAACTCTGTTTTATTCTTTCCCTTAAGCTTCTTTATTCATTTCTATAAGGATGCCTTCAACACGGCTAAGACTGTAATTTTTAAGTACATTTTAAAACTTCTGTTTCTCTTCCCAGCTTGAAGAGCTGGAGGATGAAATTAGCCAAGAGAAACAAAGTCTTCAGAACAGTCAAAATCAGAGTAAAGATTTGATGAAAGAAAAAGCACAGCTTGAAAAGACGCTTGAAGCACTTCGAGAGAACTCCGAGCGACAAGTGAGTAGCAGAACCAAAAGTTTTAATGTTGCTTTGTGCTCTGCTGGTCTCCTTTTGTAGGATTTTACAGACTTAAAGGGATTGTAAATGTAGTGGATTTGCCAAAAGGAGGTTCCTGCAGGAAAACAGCTTTGCTGAGAGCTGCAGCCAGTGAGAGATGTGACTCATTTCTGGCTGGGACTTTCCTGTTGGGTTTAGAGCTTTGTGGTGTTCGTAACGCTCCTGTGGCTTCTGTGGGCATCTGCTGGAGTTGCTTGGGGGGTGTAGATCAGCCAGGAGAGAAAATTGGGAACTTTGGAGGAAGGCCAGACACCTCCCAGAGGAGGAGAACAGATCACAGGCAGCTGGCAGTGCATGGACTATGTTGGACTATTGATGGGAATTCCAGCAACCTCGGGTCCAGCTCCATAATTCTGCCCTGCACTGGGATGGGTTCCTGCTGTGACCACCTGGATTTATTTGTGGCTGCCAAAAACTGGCACCTCAATCTTTGTAAAAGGTGTACCTGTGCCTGGTGGACAGTGGCACCTTCTGAGGTGTCTGCAGAGCAGCCACCAGAAGAAAAGAGTTCCCGAAGTCCCAGATTTAGGAATTGAGGCCTTCAGAATTAGAACTGCCAGTTCTGATTCTGGCAGTTAGCTTTTATAAAGTCTATTTATACCTCCTGATGACATGGCCATTTAGTTTAACTTAAAGTACAGTATTTTGAAATGCAGAATATTATATTTAAAAAAATGATGAATATTTTTAAAGGCTCTGTTTAATCAGTAAATGAAATTCCAGAAGGAAGAAAAAAGGGAGGGGAAAAAAAAAAGAGCTTGGCATGGAAGGTTTACTTTCATTTAAAGCTATAGATCTTGTTTTAATACTGATATTTCTGTGGGACCATTTCTGCTTAAAAATAATACACTTAAGGAGTCAATAGCATCTTCCATATCTCTTCCAAAATTCTGTGCTAACACTTACTGGAATTGACTGTAAGGATGTTAATTTGATCTCATGCAAAATCATGGAGGCATTTATCAGGATTTTTTGTAGAGTTGGGATTATAAATGCAGAATTCATGGGCAGTAATTCAGTGCCATGCCTGGTGCTCCAGAGTTGTGTTTTTAGGCACCTGTTAATGAGTTCTTAGTGAGTATTCCAGAGCAGTTTGCCATTGCTGGGAGCAGAGCCGTGGATCTGTAATTAATAGTTCCATTCAGATATCACTATGGAAGAACAGCCTATAATTTTCTTGGTCTGTTTTTCTTTGCAAGCAGCATTTTTGCTTTTCTCCCAAACAGTTTATTGTTGAAACATCCCTTACACTGGGCTATTAGTGTACACTTAAATATTGATCCAAACAGTTTTGCTGGATTTTTCTGTCTGGTGTTACATGCCCAAACAATTCCAAATGATTTGGAGCAACCTAAAAAATCAAGAAATACTGAAAATTAAAATGTAAGATCTGCCTTTATCCTTGAGGCAGAGCTGGGAAATTGTTTCCTAGGAAAATAATTCCAACATGATTTACTTTCTCTGAAGCTGGTTTGGAGCAGAATATCCAAAGGTTCTTTTTAACACAAAAATCAGTGTAACTTTGGTGTGTTTCTTCTCAAATTGTTGTTGACTGTCATCAGGATTCCCTCATCTCCCACCTGTAACCTCTTCTTTTTCCAAATGAATTAAAGAGTTTGTTGTGGCTCCCACACCTCCCTCCATCTCAGGTTTGTTTTAGAACTTGCTGCAGTCCTGTCCTTCATGGACGCACAGCTCTGAAAATTGCTGAGTGTAAGAACGAACAATCTAAACAAGGTTAAACACAAATGAAAATTAAATTTGCTAGGAAGTAGGTAAAGCTTTACTTTGATTTGTGCCTTAGTAGTTTTGAGTTTAGGTTTATATATTCATATTCAAGAGGAAGAGATTTGAAGATGTATTTTGTCACCAAACTTGAAATACTGTTTGTGATTCTTCACTTAAATATTAGCAGAGTAAGAGATTTTCTTTAACTGAAAATAAAATGCAAATATGATATGATGAGCATCTTTTAGTTTATATATGAAAGCAATTCCTTGTTGGCACATTGTTTATCACTTTACCATTTTTCTACCCAAATTAGATTAAACTCTTGGAACAAGAAAATGAACACTTGAATCAAACTGTGGCTTCACTAAGGCAGCGCTCACAAATCAGTGCTGAGGCAAGAATGAAGGAAATTGAAAAGGAAAATAAGATCCTCCATGAGTCTATCAAAGAGACCAGCAGTAAGTTGAATAAGATGGAATTTGAAAAAAAACAAGTCAGGAAAGAACTGGAACACTACAAAGAGAAAGGGGAGAGGGCAGAAGAATTAGAGAATGAGCTGCATCATCTGGAGAAGGAAAATGAGTTATTACAGAAGAAAATCACCAACCTAAACATCACTTGTGAGAAGATCGAGGCCTTAGAACAAGAGAACTCTGACCTGGAGACAGAGAACAGAAAGCTGAAAAAAACCTTGGATAGCCTGAAAAACCTCACTTTTCAATTAGAATCCTTAGAAAAGGAGAATTCCCAGCTCGACGAAGAAAATTTAGAGTTACGGAGGACAATTGAATCCTTGAAGTGTACAAGCATTAAAGTGGCACAGTTACAGTTAGAAAATAAGGAGCTGGAGAGTGAAAAGGAGCAGCTCAAAAAAAGCCTTGAACTGATGAAAGCCTCTTTTAAGAAGACTGAACGCTTGGAAGTCAGTTACCAAGGCCTGGACACGGAAAACCAAAGGCTACAGAAAGCTCTGGAAAACAGCAATAAGAAGATTCAGCAATTAGAGAGTGAATTACAAGACTTAGAGACTGAAAATCAGACGCTGCAAAAGAACTTGGAAGAGTTAAAAATCTCCAGTAAGCGCCTGGAGCAGTTGGAAAAGGAGAATAAGTTGTTAGAACAAGAGACTTCTCAACTGGAAAAGGATAAGAAACAGCTGGAAAAGGAAAATAAAAGGCTTCGACAGCAAGCAGAAATTAAAGATAGTACCTTAGAAGAAAATAATGTCAAAATCAGTAATCTGGAAAGGGAAAATAAATCTCTCTTTAAAGAAATCGTTGTATATAAAGAATCTTGTCTGCGCCTGAAAGAATTGGAGAAGGAAAACAAGGAACTGGTGAAAAGAGCTACCATTGATAAGAAAACCCTGGTCACTTTGAGAGAGGTAAAGACAGAGGAGTTTCCATTCCCATCATGATATGTTTATAATATACAGAAATTATGTCTGGGTTTCTGATTTGGAGTTTTTTTCTGCTTTAATCCATCTGCTATTAAAACCTCTATGCATTAGATAATCAAAATTTCTATAACCATAGTCATGAGAAGGAAGAATATCATATTGCTGGAATGTTTCCCCTTCACTGTCACGTTCCAGACCAAATTTAAAGGGAAATTCTGAAGGGAAAGGGAGAGAACACAGAGAAATCCTATTTTAGTTACAATATAAGGTCTGATACAGCTGAAAGCTGACAACTGGAAGAAGAGTTAAAGTTGCGTTATTCCAGTCATATAGTGATAAAACACCATTGTCTCAGCACTCCTAGAGCTAAGATTACGTTATTCTGTTTTGCTGAAAATACTGACTAGTTTTCTCTGTGCAAGGACTTGGTGAATGAGAAATTGAAGACTCAACAGATGAACAATGATCTAGAAAAATTGGCCCATGAGCTTGAAAAAATTGGCTTGAACAAGGAACGTCTCCTTCATGATGAGCAGAGCAGTGATGACAGGTGAGAAGGGCAGGGCCTCCATGACAGAGAGGACAAATGAGGATCTTTTTTATTCATAAACTGGTTTTGCACACTGGTTCTGTGCATACTCTTAGATTTTTAAGGCACACTCATAGACCCAAAAAAGGAACTTAATATTTTTGGAAATTAATTAGTTGATGTGCTTTCACATTCAGCTGACTGTGACATTGAGTTGCCACTTTTTGTTGCTAAGAGACTCATTGAAGTATGTCAGGAGATACAGTTAATTATAATTAAAACGTTTTATGCTCTAGTCAGCAGCAGCAACAGTAGCAGTAAAAGATAATTAGCTCAAAGAAGGGTTTTTTTCCTTTTTGTCTGCCTGTCTGACACAAGTGGTTTTCACATAGTGATTACCTTAAACTGTCTCACTCTTTCCTTGCAACCATTTTCTTCTAATTCTTCCATCCTAAAGGAAGCTGCATTCCCACTTTCCCTGGCTGGGAAGTATCCAGTGCTTGAGTGTCTCCAGAACTTGGTGGTGGCTCCATCACTCCTCCACACCTGCCACTGGAAAAAGCAGCTGCTGCCCTGACATTTGTTTCCTCTGCTGCATTTTCCTCACCTGCTTTATCCTGCAGGGATTAAGGGAAAATTGGTGACTGGAGCAAAGGAGACACTGTGGGCTTCTGCCCAAGCTTTGCTTCCCAGTGCAGTTCTGCTGTCATGATCTGTTATTACAGCTGGTTGTCGTGAACCTGGAGATGGATCTGGGGCCTTCTGTGTCCAAAGGAACCCAAATAATGCTTGGGCTTTGAATCCAGCTTCCCTTTCCCAGTGTTCTGTCACAGGGGTTGTGCCAGGGTCCTGTGGGTGAATGTGTTACCTCCTCTTTGTTTCTGCTGGTGGCTTTCACCTGCGTTTCTCAGCTCCCAGATGATTTTGGGAGAAGTTCTCAGAACTTGGACTGGTTGAAATTCTTCTGATTTAAGCATTTCTGTGCCACATATAGCACTTCATAAGCATTTTGTGTGTCTTTAGATAAACAGACCCAACAAAAAAACCACCAGCCTTTGATCCAAGGGGTAGCTTAAACGTAGATGAAGCCCAGATTGAGCGACATTTAATCAAGTTCTAGGTTAGAAGAGGTTGGGCTCTGCTGCTGGCTTGAGCTTCTTCCCAAGCTCCATGTAGAGCTGGAGGATCGTGAAAGAGCAGTGTTTGTTTTCAAAGTGAAAACTAGGATTGGTTTGAGATTTTGCTCTGCCAATAAGTATCCTTCTTTTCCATTGTTCTCAACTTCTTCATTCATCCCAAAGACACCTGGATTGCTTTCCTTACATAACAATACATAGGTGAGTCATTACCAGCTCTTTTATCAGGGCTATGAAAAACTGGGTTGATTATGGATAAAATTACTTCTCAGTGTAGTTTTTCATCTGCCTCTGTTATTGATGATGGAAATTAAAAATGTATGATTTTCCTCCTCCTGACTGGAAAGAGCTGCTTGTGGTTTTTAAGAAATTATCTTTGTAGTACTTCTGAGTCTTTCTGCTGAGGTCTAAACTGGCCACATTTTATGAGTTAACTTTGAAGTGTTTTCCATTCTCTCTTGCCTGCTGTCCTTCGACAAACAGACTTATGGATTTTGACTCTGAATCCAAAATAACCCATAACTTGTAGTTACATTAAAAATTTTAATACAACTTGCAAATTAAAAAATTTGTACCATCTTTCATTGTTCCAAGGGTAAGTGGGTATTGGATCTCTGCTACTATTTTTTTCCCTTTGTTTTCCCATAGAATTGTGTCATATTTCAGTAGCAGGAATTCCTTGTGGCCGAATCTGTGCTTTGGCTCAAGAAGGTGAAATACTACATATTCTACTAGTCACAGGCTGCCTGCTATTCCATAAATCCTTGGGAATTCGTTGTCATGTCTGAAAATCTTGGATTCTCCTCCTGGTGCATGATGCTACTGGACAGCTTTCTACTTATTAATTCTCTTCCCATTGGTCTTCTGCTCCAGTTCCTGACTGGATCTGATGACTTTGTCCATTCAGGAGTCTCCTGCAGTTTATTCCCCTCACCAAACTGATGGATCCTTCAGCAGCCAGGATTAGAAAGGAGGATGTCAGTGGTTGGGTTTATTTTATGCAGCTGTGGGAAGGAGTGGAGTGTTCTCCAGATTCTGAGCCACACGCAGGGACTGAACTGCTTAGAAGTGATTAATGAGTCTGGGTTTCAGTATTTCCCATAAAGGATGTGCAGTTCATTTGATCTGACCACTTTTCTCTCAAATTGACATTTTGGAGGGTTTTAGGTTCCCTGCAATATCATGAGTATGGTAAAAATGGGAGCTTTGCACATCGAGGGTGGCAACAGTCTTAAAATATCAGCAGCTGAGTGAGCAATTTTCACATTGATGCACCAAACAAGTATACACCTGCATAGTCTTGTTCTGCGTCTCCTTCCCTGTCCTCCCCTTTCAAGCTGGCAGGAAATGGGAACTGATGAAAATCTTGCTCTCCAAATACTTCACATTCTAATTGAGTTCAGATCCCCGCTGGATTCGCTGGAGTGGAGCCAGAAGGAGAGTGCAGGCACCACTCACTAATGATGCAGAGAAGCCCAGCACCCCCCTGGTGTGCCTGAATGGGTCCTTTTCTGGGTCTAACATGTTTCAAAAGAAAGGAGGAGTCCAAAGTGGTTTTGACAACCATCTTCTAGTTATTTTTGATATAGGACTTGCTGTGGATGCTGAGGTGTCTTCATACTTTTGACCACAGCACTCCGGGATTTTTGAATGTAGCTATGAGTCTGTTCTAGAACATTTTAGAATTGAAATACCTCAAACAATTATTCGAAATACAGACTCTTTTTGTTGTTGGCCAGTAGGTACAAGCTTTTGGAGTCCAAATTAGAATCCACGCTCAAGAAGTCTCTGGAAATAAAAGAAGAAAAAATTGCTGCTTTGGAGGCTCGTTTGGAAGAATCAACAAATCTAAACCAGCAACTGCGTCAGGAACTGAAAACAGTAAGGAAAAGGGCTTTTTTCTATGACATTAAATGAGCTGCTGTTATTTCTGCGCTTTTTGGGTATGACAGCAAAAATTTAGCATTCATTCAGGTGGTATAAAGCAGGACAAAGGTGTGAATGCTTTTAAGACTACCGAAATCACATGAAAAGTTGTTGAGTTTATTCACTGGCCATGAAAACATCATCTGGATAAATAACCTGGAGTTAATTTGATTTGGGATGTCATTTCCAGTTACATTTTCTGGCCTACCTTGAGCAGCCTGAGTATATTGGTTAAAAAAAGGAAATTTTGTCACCCTGATTGTAGAATTTTAGTGTAAAAATTGGGGGATACAGTTAAAAACACTGAAATAAAATAGAAAATAGAGGTCTGCTGTTTGTTGGGGTTAAACTGTCCATATCCATGAATAATTTGTACATCGTCTCCCCAAACATGTACAAAAAACAAATTTACAAATTCAGTAATAGCACTTCCTGTTCTTTGAGAAGGGACATGTTCAGGTAATAAATTAATAGATTTGGACATACAAAATAGAAAATTCTAAATCCTAACGTAAGTTGTTCTAAATAATTGCAGGTGAAGAAGAACTATGAAGCTCTCAAGCAAAGACAAGAAGAGGAAAGGATGGTTCAGAATTCTCCTCCAAGAAGTGGAGAAGAAAATCAGTCTGTTAATAAGTGGGAGAAAGAAAATCAGGAGACTACTAGAGAATTATTGAAAGTTAAAGATAGATTAATCGAGGTGGAGAGGAATGTAAGATGTGTTTTAAGTATGATTCTGGTGGTAATTATTTGTGGTGAGCAGTTCCAGTAATGCAAAGGAGGGTGCTGTTAAGACACTTTAATTTATCACCTCGTTTCCAACCCAAGCAGAATCTGAATTAAATACAGTGTGTGTAGCAGCTGGATTCTGCTCTGTGGGATGCCATGAAGCACTTGACAGGCATTTTAAAAGGAAATATGAAAACCTGAATTTGCCCTTTTGAATCCACAGCTCTCTCTCAAATCCCTGTTATATAATCCCTATTTACACCAGTCCTGTAGGTTCCTCTCCTGTTTCTCCATAGGTGCAACATCCATTACCTGTTTTTCCAGTGATAAATAACCCCCTCAAGTGTGTTTGTTCTGCAGTTTTGTCTCATCCTATAAATCTACGCTTTCTATTGTCCAGAAAACACTTCTGTTTTATCTTGGAGTTCCTGGAGCAGCTGTGAACTGAGGTTTTGTGTGGTTTGAATCCCCAGAATGCAACGCTGCAGGCGGAGAAGCAGGCGCTGAAAACACAGCTCAAGCAGCTCGAGACACAGAACAACAACCTGCAGGCCCAGATCCTGGCCCTGCAGAGACAGACTGTGTCCCTGCAGGAGCAAAACACAACTCTGCAAACGCAGAATGCCAAGCTGCAGGTAATGCTGCCTTAGGTTGCTTTCAAAACTAAAATTAGAGAGTTTTTTCCTAAAGGAAAACTTAAAATACATGGTTGTCATTAGCTTTAAAATCACATTTGGCTTCCCAGAGAGTCATGGGAAAGAAGGTAATGTGAAAATAATCTGCACTCAGCAGTCAAGTAATAGTTTGTTTGCTGATGAATAATGGCATTTTTAGAAATTGGTTTTAATCTTTTGTCCAATGTAAGATCTTGACTTTGTACGTAGAAGTAGAGTAGATTCTCTTATCCAGTCTTCCAAGATTCCTTGGGTTTTTTATTGTATTTGTACATCTAAAGTAGGTCAGGGAAGTAGTGTGTCCAACCATATTCTAATAAATTTAATTTACTTCTGTAAATACCTATGTAAGTAAAGTCATACCTAAGAGGAAAATCAAGATACTTAAATACAGAAGATTTTTTTTAAAAGGCAAAAGAAAGTAGAAAGCTACATAAATATGTGAAGACCTGAATTTAGATAATTGAGAGGCAGTAAAAAAGGTAATGTGTGACCATGGAAATTATAAAAATGGTTGTCCCCAGAGTCTTGCACCTCTTCTGGCCAAAATTCAGATGTTGCTCTTATAGTTTAATAGGGTTATTAAATATGTATCTTTTTTCTTTAAACGTAAAATATTTGTGTTAATGGATAATTGCTTTTTGGAGTTCTAAGAATCAAAACTCCTTCAAGGGGGGATAAAAACCCCACAACGCAGCCAGCAGAAATAGTAAAGAGTGTCAGAAAGGATGGAGGGCTGATGGGAATCAAGATGTCAAGGACTGTTTAAATGAAACAAATAATGCATTTGGTGGATGCCTGGAGTCTCCTCCTGGCTCTTCCTGGAAAGCAGTACATTGTTGTCCCATGGATGCACTTTCTACTGCCATGTTGAAATGTCATTAATGCACAGCACTCCAGTCACACAGGACATTGATGCACACGCTGTACCTCCTCTGGTTGTTAAAAACCTGTGGATATGACATGGAAATATCCCATTTAACTTGCTGAGAGGGGTTTGCTGGGATTCAGAGCTCTCTGAGTACTTTGTAATTTCCTTCCTCAAAAACTCCCAAGCATATCTATGTAGTTCCTTTTTTGCCTCATGCCTAGCACCACAGGCCTTTCCTCTGTGGCAAGACAGTTCTCTATGAACTGCAAATCCAAGTGGAAGTAGAAATATGTTCAGGAAAATCAAAGTGATGAACTGTTGGCTAAATCTGAAGTGCAGACTGAACTGCTCTATCTGGACTGTGCCAAAACTGTTCCTGGGCAGCTCATTCTTCTCCTTCTCCTGATAGCCATATGGAGCAGCCAAGGGAAGGGATGTCTGAATGGGTAACTGGGAATTCTGGCTGAACCAAACTCGGGATTCAGCCTGGGAAGTTTCCCAGCACACCCATGCCATCAGACATGACTTCATCTCAAGTGAAAGGTTCAGCATTCTCATCTGTAACAAAGAATACTGCAGATCCAGCAGGAAGGATTTTGTTCCCTGGTAACAGTGGGAACTGGAGTGAGAGGTGGAATTTTTTTTCCTTAATAGATACCCTGAGGGTATTAGAAGGCTCAGTAGTTTGTGGTTTCCATCTCTTGAACAGGAAAGAGAAGGAAGCTGGTACAGGTCAAGTGACAAGCACCAATTCTTTAAGATATCCAAGGATTTCTCCAGAGGCACAAAAAGTGAAGTTGTTGGTTGGTTGGGACTTTTTTAAACTGTCTAATGTTGAAGGCTTTAGTGTGTTAATACACATTAATATTGTTACGGGACAGTGGTTGGAGAACTGGTGCTGTTTCACAAAAGAGCACAGAACAGAACATGGGTAGTTCCTTCCAAGTGCTGTTATTTATCTCCCTCTCTCTGCTAAATGGTTGCTCCTGTTGGAACTCTCATTGTGAAGGAATGCATAAATACCATGAAGATTTTATGGTGACAGTACAGAATTTTTTAAAAAATGAATCTCCATGACAGTATGAAAGTTTCTTTTATTTTAGTCATGTCACAGATTTGGCTTTTATTAGGATCACTGGTGGTCTATTTCTCTAAGGTATCTTGGTGATAGAGGAAAATGGCCCTGTCAGCAAGATAACATTTTCATAGATGTTGAAAGGTAAATAATAGTTTAATCCATCCCTGTCAATTTAATTGCATGCTGCAATGCTTTCTGCTAAAAAATATTCTTGGAACGTTTTGAATTGGAACTGTCTCCTAGGATATAAGAAAAGGATGTCAGTGGAAGAACCAGAAGGTCACAAAGGGTTAAATCCAAGAAATTTTTAAGTGGGAGGTAAAATAGCCCAGACTGCGCAACATATGGGGACTCTGCACTTAAGATTAAGTTCGTAATTACTTTTCCTCTGCTGTAAAAACCAGACTTCTTCTAGAAGTCTAGACTTCTTTTTTGTTTTACTGTCCGTCGGTCCGACAGCAAGTGGGGTTCAAACATCGTTTCTTATGGTCTGTCCTACAGCAAGTGGGGTTCAAACATTGTTTCTTATGGGTTTGTCCTTGTTCTTTTCAGAGAACTGAAAATACAGCATCTGTCAGTATTTGTGGCCTTCTTAAGAATACAAGGAATTTGTGTTTCTTCATATGTAGGTAGATCAGATGCAACTTCCAGATGTAAACCAAGGGAGATAACTGGGAAAATTCGAGCAGTGCTTCTGGTGAAAATAACCTGGTGCTGACCTAGGCAGAAAATAGATTTATTCTATTTTCTGTAGCCAGCAGTGGCCTGTTAAGTGACAAGTCACTTTGGGCAGTTCTCTTTATATCATGTTTTTCAATCCTAAGCTATCTGCTTGTATGCAATGGTGTTCCTTCTTGGCTGCAGGTGGAGAATTCCACGCTGAACTCCCAGAGCACGTCCCTGATGAACCAGAACGCGCAGCTGCTGATCCAGCAGTCAGCCCTGGAGAACGAGAACGAGGCAGTGCTGAAGGAGCGTGAGGACCTGAAGGGGCTCTACGACGCCCTGCTGAAGGACCATGAGCGCCTGGAGCAGCTGCATGAGCGCCAGGCCGCCGAGTACGAGTCCCTCATCGCCAAGCACGGCAGCCTCAAGGCTGCTCACAAAAACCTGGAGGTGGAGCACAAGGACTTGGAGGACAGGTAAATACTCAGGAAAACAAGTCCCCTATTAAGCAGAAATGGCTTTCTAATAGAACAATAGAATGAATGAAATCACAATCACTTAATTACTAAGATTCAAAACTTTGACAGAGGCCATTTCATCAAAATTCCTTTGTTTTTGTCGTTGCCACAGAAAGAAGTGTAAATATTGTCTTTGTCTGCAGGTACAATCAACTGCTGAAACAGAAGGTGCAGCTGGAAGAACTGGAGAAGGTTCTCAAGACAGAGCAGGACAAAATGCTGCAGCAAAGTGAGAAACATGAAACTGTGGCAGCAGAATACAAAAAGCTTTGGGATGAAAATGAAAGGTAAAGAGAATTCTAGCACCTGAGCACGAGCCAGTGCAGCCTGAAGAAGTGTTCCTTCCCATTTCTTAATACCTGCTGCTGTTATTCCGAATATTCATGATCCCACAAAAATAATCATTATATCCTGAGAGGACATGTGGGATAAAGGGTCATGGCAAGGCCCAGGAGGGGCAAAAGGAGCCCAGGAATGGGTATGTGTAACCTCCACAATTGCTAAAGTTTAGGCCATTCTTATTTTGTGTTGGCAAGAAATCCTGGCTGTTATGTAAGATTCTTTTATTCTGAAAAATTAAACCTTAAAACTAGTTGTGGTATAGAGATGCTGCTTTGTATTTAAATATACAGAGAACAGTGCTTGGCTCAAAGGCAGAGCACATCCCTAGGAAAATTAGGCTGGGATAACTTACAGTATGTGATAGTAAGGAATTTGTATATCTGTTTTATGCAGTAGTTGGAAATGTCATATTTCAGAGGGAGTGTGGGTGACAAATGCATTTCCAGCACCTTTGATGGTGTCTTTGCATCCCAGGCTCACTCATACGTATAGCCAGCTCCTGAGGGAGAATGAAGTGCTCCAAACTGACCACAAGAATCTGAAAACATCATTGAACAATTCCAAACTGGAACAAACACGGTTGGAAGCCGAGTTTTCCAAACTCAAAGAACAGTACCAGCAACTGGATATTACATCAACAAAGCTAAATAATCAGTGTGAGGTATGTGGGAATTCTATTGTTTGTAATGGCTGGAATCATTGGAATATTTTTATAATTGTATTTATAGGTTCATAAAATCATATGAAGTGCTGGAGTATCAGTCATTTATAGATAGTTAAGTGGATCCAAATACTAATTAATTTGCCTGCTGTACAGGCAATACACAATTTCAGGCTCATATTAAGGAAACTGGTTTAAATTATTTAAAGCATCAAAGAGGCTTTTATCAGTAGATTCGTGATTTAATTTTAAGTTTGATTTGACTGCCAGAATCCCTCTGTAGACCTAAATTTTCTTGATAATCTCATTATCTGTGTGGAAAATACACTCAGATATAAATGCGTGGGCAATTTCATCTAACAGCTGCTCAGCCAACTTAAAGGAAACCTGGAGGAGGAGAACAGACACCTGCTGGATCAAATCCAGACCTTAATGCTGCAAAACAGGACATTACTGGAGCAGAACATGGAAAGCAAGGATCTCTTCCATGTAGAGCAAAGGCAGTACATGTGAGTTGTGAAAACAAGGAAATCACTGATTCGGGCAATGACGCTGCATTTTTTAAAAAAATCTGCCATTATATATAGAATTTAACACATGCTGCTTCTGAAATATTTCTCTTTAAAATAAGAATTTCAATGATAAATGTAAAGCAGGTAACTCAAAATATGAATGTTATATTTGTAGTTCTAAAGCATCAGTGCAACTGTGTTCATTGCTGATGATGGAAATGGGGAATAAAAATTATATTTAGTCCTCATTCTACTACTAGCAAAGTTTAGATTTGTAATCATTGTATTTGTAGATTGATACATTCATGTATGGGTGTACATACATTGCAGATGAATTTTTAGATTTGTAATCTAAATTTCTTTAGTGAACTTGAGAGAAGAGAAAATGTGCTTATCTAAATGATACAGCGCTTTATTTAAAAAGGAGGAATGTGTAAAAAAGGCAAGTGGAATTTTATTCCATTTTATATCATGAAGCTAAGCCTAAGGCTGATTGTTTGCTGTAGCTGTTGCTTTTTCAGTATGAAACAAGTGTTATGTAAGAACATCACATAAGGTAATTGAGATTCCTCACAAAAGGATTCCCAGGGGAACATGGTGCCCACGCATCCTGTATATGTTTTTGAAGCATAAATTACCATTAATTTCTGTTTGCAGTGACAAACTAAATGAATTGAGGCGGCAGAAAGAGAAACTGGAGGAGAAGATAATGGATCAGTATAAATTTTATGAGCCATCTCCACCAAGAAGGTACTGATGAACATGGTGTAAAATAAAACACAGTTCTAAAGCACGGCAGACCTGTTCTGTTCCCGCTGACAATCGAGATTCAATTACATTCCTGGGATCGGAATCATGTCTGTGTCTTGCATAAAAATTAGGAGACTCTGCAGGCCTAAGCAATGTGTTATAAATGCAGTGAATGTGCTGTGTTGTTGATGACAGAAGGGGCAACTGGATCACCCTGAAGATGAGGAAGCTGATCAAGTCCAAGAAGGACGGGAACCGCGAGCGCCTCAAGTCGGTGACACTGACACCCACGCGCTCAGAGTCCAGTGAGGGATTCCTGCAGCTGCCCCACCAGGACAGCCAGGACAGCTCCTCCGTGGGCTCCAATTCCCTGGAGGACGGGCAGACCCTGGGCACCAAAAAGAGTAGTAGTGAGTACTGCAAACCACTTCATTCCATGAATAAACCTTGGCTAAATGTTGGAAAAGACTGCGTGTTGTGGAGGATTTGTAACGATCATTTTTAAGTCTATAGGAATGATGCCTGAGTTAATTTATTAAGGACAGAACTTGGTGCAAACTCCCTGAAGTGTTTTGAGCATTCCTGTATCTTAAAATGCAAGTGTTAAAATACACTCACAGTGCCTGGGGTAGGACGAAGCAGGCACTGGTACTGGGTCAGGTGAGCAGGATTTGTGATAGAATGTCAGGTGTCACCACAAAGACCCTTTTTGTTTCTCCCTCTTGTCCCAGCATGACTCCTTTCCCTTGTCTTGGAAGTGTTTTCCAAGCTCTGGTTGTGCTAGCATCTTTGCGTTGCTAAAAACACCTTCTGTCTGAAGGTGTTCCCCCAGCATCTCACAAAACCAATGACAAAATTTGGATATGCAACAGGAAGTGTTACTGTAGAAACACAACCTGTTAAAAATACAGAAATCCTGAAATTGGAGTGAAATGGTTGAGAGGGAGAATGAGGACTTACAGAAGTGTGATTAGATAGAATATTCCAGGCACAATTTGCTGACCTTGAACGATTTGATAGCCTTCCCATTAGGGTGCCCATGATATATAAAAACCCAGATTCTGTTTATTATTATTTATTATCTGTGGGTTTTGTTCTCCACTCTTGGCATGAATCATAAACTGCCCAGTTTTTCACAACTTGAGAAATAATTACAGCCAAGTTATCAGGATGTAATGGCTCTTTTTAATAACTGTGCACCAAAAGCATTTTGGCTGTGCATGTAAAAGCATCAGAATCTATGTGCAGTAACAGTCACTTCCAATCTTTGCACTACTACTTTTAAATTTAATGTATTGGGTTTCAAAAGACAGCAGGTCTGGGGTTTATGCCAGCTGTGAGTTACTACAGCCATTATAATGGGGTTTTTTTTCATCTGTGCTTCTTGCAGAGGCACAGTCAAAGTTAACAACATCCAAAAAATGCTATTTCAGGGAAAGTTAAAATCAGATCTGTATCGTTTTTCTGCAGAAAATAGTTAAAGGGTACATTTTAGCACTTTTATTACTAACTTATTCCTTTGGGGAGCTCAGCCTTTTTCAGTTTAAGCTTCAAAACAGGTACTTTTAAACTTTTTTTAGAAGCAGCTGTTGCTTTTACATCCAAACCCTGAGTGTTGTGGACCTGGAGAGTGACTGAAGCTGTCCTGAATGTGTGTCAGTGGGAACTGAGAGTGTGCACGCTGTGGTTCAGCCCATCTGCATCTGTGTCATGTTCTGGAAGGGCTTTTCTGTGGCAGTTTTCTTTGCATGATCCTTGGGACCTTGTAGTGTGCAGTTACCCTCCTGGGGAGCCACGGCTGCAGTTACCGTGGCTGAGCCTCAATAGAGGTTTGAAGCTGTTCAGACCTCATTAATTTTCTACTCCATGGACCTTGTTCATGTTTCCCTTAATCCCAGTGTATTTATCCACAAACTGGAAGGGCTGATCTAATTCCGGATCCTAACCTTCCTCCTTTACACGTCGCCATGGAAACCACCGTTTTGGAGAGAATTTGGATGCGTTTTGTGCCAACTCAGCTCTGACAGTCTCTGAGACAGATCTGAGACAGTTTGTGCCTCAAAAAGCAGAGAGACTATCTCAGTGCAACGAGTGCTGGTGATGGTGCACATTTTGCAGTCTATTTCTTCTGTTCCTAGAGTGAGTGTAAGTCCTAAATCCTGGGATTTGGGGTCCTTTCTTTTCCATGGGAAGCAGTTTGGCAGTAGCAGCTTCTACTGAAGGAGCTACAGGAGGGAGCAAATATGTGCCACCTGTCTGTGCCAGTGCTCAGGTGTTGGAGCTCTGTGTGCTGGCTGAAGGCAGGTCTGGCTCTAGAAGAATTCTTTTGCCACCCTGGCCTCCAGCGTCTGGGGAAGGAGCTGGTTCCAGCAGGAGCTGCCGAGGTGAAATGTCCTGCCTGTCCTTGAGGAGGCAGGAGAAGGCAACTCACCTTCCCTGGCATGAGCAAGTGATGTTCTGAGCTGGAGGACTGAGTGCCTGACAAAGAGATCTCCAGGTTACACAGGGCTCATACTCCCCATTCATTCCCTGTCAGAGATACTGATGTCAAAAGGATTTGCTGTGTGTAACATCTGTAGTTCTTCCTCTTTTGTGGGTGGTGATGGAGATTGTATTTTCCCAAAATGGGCCACTTTCTCATGCAAATGTTTCCAGGAGAGCTGTTATCTCCCTGGGAAAGGTGATCTTGGCACAAAAATCAGGTTACCCTGTTCTCAGAGAGCACCAGTTGAGGTCTCAGCATGGCCAGAGCCTGTATCTGACCCTGTGGGAAGGAGGGGGTGCCTGGAGGGCTTTTGCTATCCCAGCACAGGTTAATCCTGCAGGAAGTGAGTGCTTCTGACTGCAGTTTCACCTTGGCTTTTCATGCCTGATGGAAGTACAACCTCCTTTTTCCCAGGTACTGCCCACAAATTATTATTGATCACACCTAATGATCAGGTGAGTCCCATGGATCTGACACATGCTCTGTGCAGAGCTTTTCCTCTGGATGGGGCTATTCTGAGCTTTTCCAGAGAAAACCCAAGGCAGGCAGAGGGGATTTTTGTTTTATGTGGAGAAATACAGATACCCTTTGCTGACTTCCACTTCAGCCATTTCAAGGGATTTACAAATTCCCAAGGAATTAGGGCTGTTAGTAAACTCTCATCTCTGCTAGGAACACCTGGAGCAGACACTGTGTCACAGAGGGAAGAAGTGTTCTTGGCTCAATTTTCCAATACTGAGGCATTTTTAAGATCTCTGCCTCATATTCTCTTCTGTGCATGAACAAAACAATGTCAGGATTTTAATACAGAATTCCCCAGAGCATTCCAGGCTAGCGAGAGTTACAAAATGGGACATTTCCTGCTCAGTTGAGGAATTCTGCAATACTCATCATTCATTCTCAGAATGCAAGAAGGTGTTCATGGAATACTGAAAAGAATAGTTGATTTCTGCTGTAGCTCTGCTATCCCAGTATTATTACTATTCCAGGACATTACCTGAGGAGAATTCTGTGCAGATATTACTGACACAGTTTCCCCTCCAAGCATTTTGCCTCTCTGATGCAGGATTTCCAGGACATCAGTGGTTGCAGGGGAGTTTCCTGATGGGCACAGTTTCTGAGAGCCATGAATCAGCCCTTTTGGAGGGGATCTGTGTTAATGGACGGGAAGGAGAGATGACTCCAACAGTTTTTGAGCATCCTCTGGTTATTTTTCCATAAGATTAAGTAGTTTTTAGTGAGGAGGAGTCATTTATCTTCCATGAAAGATTACAGAGGGATGAGTTATTTTTTGTAAAGGATATATAAGTTACAAAGGAATTTTTTTTCTGTATCATCTTGATGAGAAAAAGTAGAAACAGAACAGGATGACCTCTGTGGTTAGATTGTTTTGTGAACCTATTCCTGTGGGTGCAGACATAGGAAGAGCTGATGGAGAGGGAGGAATAGGGAATATTTCACTGCCACGATAGCTCATGTGCACTTGTAAATGGTATATATGATTTATATGCACTGCTCTGTACACAGAACTGCTGTGTGCCAGGCTGGGAGAGCAGGGCACACCTCCCAAAAGGGGCTGCAGAGACAAACCAGGCAGAGCATGGTCTGACAGACCTCTGCGGAAACCAGAGCTGCTGCCATCTCTGCAGAAATCACCATTTTGGGGAATTCCATCCTGTGTCCCCTTCTGGATCTTTCCATGGTGGCTCCTGTGCCTGGCATCAGCCCCCAGACTTACCCGAGCCAGGTCAGCAGTTCTTAATGCAGAGTTCCTGACTCCAAGGACAAGATTAACTCGTGACTTCCCCTCCTCTCCCTCTTTTAATACTATTTGTAATTTTAACTCTGTAATTCTCCTGGTAGACTTTAACTTGGTTTTCCTTGGGCCCTCCCAAAACATTACAGCAACACTCGTATTTGGATTTTCTTTTTCTGTTTCGGTTTTTTTTTCCTTTGGTGTTTTTTCAGCTAAAATATTAGCACATTTGAAGCAGATTGATTTTAGTTATTTTACCAGAATACTTCCCACAAATTACATTCATCAGAAGACCGTTGCACGTCTTCTGTGAGATGGTAGATGACCAAAGTTATTACTGAGCACGAAATGGAAGACTGATAATAGAATGTGCCCTCTTACATGCGCAGGGAAAGCATTACAGAAGTTATTAAGCCCCAAAAATAACAATGTGAACGTATTTTAACATAGAAATTGTACTTAGAGCTGCTTTCATTTTCAGCTTTTTTTGCTTCACATTTTTCTTTATGTTCAAAAAAAAAGTTATTTTTCAGTAAAAATTACATAGCAGTCAATTCCTGTAATCACCAGCAAAGTTACATATATTTTTTCAGGAGCTTCAAACTGTATTACCCTCTGCACTGTAATTTTCAGTGCATTTCTGAGTTATCTGTGGAAGTTTTCCTAGAGCAATTTTCCTGTTTCAGTGTACTTCCATATTTCATTATCACCCAGAAGCAGGAGAATAATAGCTTTTAGCATAGTATACCTAGCTTAAACTACGACATTCATTTCTGTCCTTAGTTTCAACATTTAACTTCCATCTGTTCTTCTCCCTTTTTTTCTTTCATTTCCCTGTTTCCGTTTTTCCTCATGCTATGACATAAAAGTGGGTGCACTGAAAAGACTGCCCTTTTTGAGGAACAGACCGAAGGAAAAAGACAAAATGAAGGCCTTCTACCGTCGCTCCATGTGTAAGACTTTATGACAGTTCAGCTTCTTCTCAATGGCTACACTGGCTTCCGTTACTAATTTTTTCACTAACCTCTCCCTGGACTGCGCTCTATTTTTCCTCCTCTTTTGCAATGTGCAAGTCCTGCTACGGTACAAGGAGCTGGAACTTTTACTTTTTCCCCTCCCTTTTTTAAAAAAAAATCTTTGGCACTGAATACTTTATGTCTGTGCAGCTGTGCACACACACATAGCTACACATTCCCATGCACATGCATATAATCTATTCAGTGCCTTGTGACTGCATATATTTGTATACATAGCTGTATATATACACATGGCCCCATGTGTATATGAATTTACAGTGCACTGTGTTAACAGAAATAGTTCTAAATGACACATTTCATAAGCCTTTTGTTAAGAAGTCACTGTAATTTTTTTTTTGTTTAAAGCAAGTGTAGGAGATTGTGCAAGGCTCTCTGGTGGTCTGTCACTCTGCGAGTGTTCATCAGTTCTCGTTGCCAGAATGCTGCATTGATTTCTTTTGTTTCGTTTTATTTTCTAATGAGGGGTGGACAGTTTTCTCGAGTTTGGGAAAGTAAAGGTGAATATCATCAGATGTGGTATTTTTCAGATCCTCTCTCTGTTGCTCTGTAAACCCCAGTGTGCCTGCAGTAACCTGCACTGTACAAGGATCCCGTGTCAGCGCTGGCACTCCGTTGTATGAGCACCTGTGCCCGTTTTGTCCCCGCTCATCCCATTCTCTCACGGCAAGCAGCTGGCAGAGCCTCTAACATCACCTGGCGCATGGCGATCCCTGACAAACCTGTTTTGAGCACCTCCCTGGGCTCAGGAGCCTGAGCCACCTCCCTCCCTCCCAGCTGGTTGCATGCGGTACCCGGGGTGTGGTTTGCTCCTGCCGGCTGCGGCTGCTTTAATGCTTAGAAAACTGTCCGACCTTTGCAATGCAAATTAACGACCGGAGCAGGTTCATTGCCCACGCTGATCATTTGCTTTCATTTGCATCCCAGCCATGAATGACCTGGTGCAGTCCATGGTCCTGGCAGGAGGACAATGGACAGGTAGTTCTGAGCATCTGGAGGGTCCTGATGATATATCCACGGGTAAAAGGAGGAAGGAATTGGGAGCTATGGCCTTCTCTACTACAGCTATCAACTTTGCCACTGTCAACTCCTCCACAGGCTTCAGATCCAAGCAATTGCTAAATAATAAAGGTATAGGTAGAAGCTTTTTGCACCGTGATGTAACTATGTAAATATTGGTTTGACTTAATGTTTTAAGTTTTTCAATCTTAATATATTGAGTTGCAGTGCTAAGATAACGAACTGGTTTAATAACTGCAGTTACAAAATGTTTCAAGGTTTTTCCTACAGAATGTTTCCTAAGTAAAAAAGAATTGCTTTGAAAAATATTTTAATCTTTACCATTTTACTACTAATAAGTATTTTAATACTCTTTCCACTTTATTTTATTTTACATCTTCCTTTATGTCTCTGTCTGTAGATACTACATCCTTTGAAGATGTAAGTCCACAAGGTATTAGTGATGATTCTAGTACAGGATCAAGAGTTCATGGTAAGATGTGAGCTATAATTAAATGAATTAAGGATATATGATGTGAATGTTAATGAATTTGTAATAATACAGTGAATGGCATCATTGCAATGAGCATGCTCTCTCTGAATTTCATCTCTCTCAAATGTATTGTATCATTTCTTCAGATTCTCCTTTCTCTCTTAACTACTACATCAGACAGATGTTCTGTATCTCTGGTAGAAAGTATTTGTGAAGTGCATCTGAACAGGATCAAAACATTTTCCCTTTCAATGAGAAAATGTTTTAACTTCCATTTGGAGTTAATAGTAAATAAAGGAAGTTAGCATTTCGGTCTTAAAAAATTAAGTCCAAATCTGGCCTGAGTTTTCAATGCTTATTTTTCAGTGAAGCCCGAATTTGCCATGTGCTGTAGTTTATATAATCATTACGCGTTCCTTCAAGCAAAGCTTTGAACTGGAAAATAGGCTATTAATGGAAGTGAAGTTTTAACTGTACTATAAACATTTATGATAAGTACAAGAAGCAGACATTTTTGAGGCTGCTAACAGTGCATTTCCCTTGTATTGGCTTAGGAGTACAGGACTTTATCTGTGCAGATGCTCTTGCTCCTCCTGTCCGTGGCATTCCAGCCCTGTGCAGGGTTCCCTGTAAGATCTGTTGTAAGTGACCTGACCACAGCAGCCCCTGCATGCCCCTGTCTGAGCCCTGCTTCCCTAGTGAGCACTCAGTTTCAATTCTAAACTCCACTCTTTCTCTTTTCCTCTCCTCTGTACCTCGCTATTCCTGTAGTGCCCTTTTCCAAAGTGTCCTCTTGGACTGCCTGGAAATTCCTTCGCTTTCTGATCTGTAAGAAACCACTTTGTTCCCATGGGCATGTTCAGCCTGGGAGGTCATGCATGATCCTCTGAGCATTCTGTCAGCAGAATGTGAAGGTGCCATGTCCTCTGCTAAAATGTTGTTCATCATGGTGTCTAATTTTCCATTCAGCTTCCAGACCAGCCAGCCTTGATAGTGGCAGGACATCCACTAGCAATAGCAATAACAATGCTTCACTCCATGAAGTCAAAGGTATGCTGGGGGTGAATTCACATCTCTGATTCATTTCCATTCTTTTCTCTGTAAGATCATCTGTTGAGGTTCAAAAACCCCCACAATCAAAAAACTCCCACTGCACAGCACAGCATGTGCTTCCTTCAGTGTTTCACAGCCTTCATTCCCCAGATTAGAAGCACAGGTATTTTATGGTTTTAATAGCTATTAAAGAGGTGGTGTTAGTTTTTATGTTACCAACTATTTTAAACCAAACCTAACCTGGATAGCATTAAAAAATAATAATTCCCCCCAAATTACTTCAAAAGCTTTTTAAGCTGAGAAGTTGCTCCTTTTTTTTTTAATCCAGGCATCCTCCTGCACTGCCCTGCTGCTGTGAGCTGTGTGCTGTACAACTGCACAAACTGGCACATGTGATTCATGCTAGAAACCTTTATATTTTGATTTTAATAGATTAACATCCCTGAATCTATCAGTGTTCTCTAAATTTTATGTATTAAGAATCCTGATACATTTTTGTATCTCATGGCTTTTTTGCTGGAGACTGTTGTACAGACTAGACTAGAGCACTGCCAGCTCAAGACTTCATTTAATATTCATGGCTTGCATCTCGTAAGTGGTGTCTGTTTGTTTGGAAATTTAGGAATGAATGCTAGCTGAATATTTCTAATTGTTCATTTTATATCTGTAAGATTGCTCCCTTCTGTAAAAGATCCCTTGAGGTTCTCCTCACCCCACTGTCTATACAGGATTTGGCATTTCCACCGTAAACAGTTTTATCTTGGTTCAAACTTAGTTTCATTTCTTAAGAGTGACATGAAGCTGGAAACACTTGATTATCCATCAGTATTCTTAAAGCAGTTCATAGTTACTGGCAAATAAAATGAACGGGTGTTGTGGAATTTATTTTGCATCTAACACCATGTGCTTCCTTCAGGTCCCAGTTGTAACAAACTAGGGAGAACAGCAAGAATTGTTGGAGAAGCAGCATTCCTGAGTAGTTCTTGTTGGAGAAAATAATTTCATTCCACTCAATCCTTTGTATTTCCTTTAACATTTAATTACCCTGTGCCTCTCAGTGATGCTGAACAAAAGTGGAGATGTCTCTTGGAATATAATCTTATGTAGGTGGAGGCCCAGATTATAAGTGAAAGGTAGTTTTTATTTAAAAAATCATGCCATGTTTGAAGAGCTGCAAAAGGTAAGTCAGGGGAGTGCAATTTCATGGAGTAAAAAATAACAAGTGTACTTTTTTTTAGTCTTTTAAATAGAATTAATGTTGACTGAATGTGGTAACGTTCCAGATTTGAGTGGGGTTATGCAGCTTTCTGGTGTATTTCTAATGGAAATACTGCCTTCCCCCCAAAGCAGGTGCAGTGAACAGTCATAGCAGGCCCCAGAGCCACAGCAGTGGGGAGTTCAGCCTGCTCCACGAGCACGAGGCCTGGTCCAGCAGCAGCAGCAGCCCCATCCAGTACCTGAAGGGCCACACCAGGTCCAGCCCTGTGCTCCTGCACAGGACGCCCGAGACACTGGAGAGTCGTGGAAAGCACACCAAAACGGGCTCCCCTGGCAGTGAAGTTGTCACCCTGCAGCAATTCCTGGAAGAAAGCAACAAGAGTAACTCCAGCGAGGTCAGTTTAAGAGTATTTAACTACGCAGTGTCCCATCTGTGGGCTTAGAATTAACGCAAGGCACAGTGAGTAGAATTCCTTAAAGATTTTTTGGAGCTGTCGGTGATACCTGCATTGAGAGGTCACAGGCACTGCCTCCTCATGCACTGTCATGTTCCACCAGCAGGAAGTCGGTGGAATTTTGCAGCTTGACCCTCTGTGGTCCCTGGGTTGGGTAGGAAAGTCGACCTCTACTGACAAAGCTGTCCAGTGTGTGGAACACCAGGGCTCAGAGTGGGTTCACTCTTCTTCCAGTCCAGCAGCAGCTGCTGTCACATCTGTCCTGCATCAACAGCAAGGAAGATGTTTGATTTCATTCCCTGAGGAGACTCTTGTGTGCTTCATTTTCATCTTAACAGTACTGGGAAACAAAAAGTGACCTTGGAGCTTACTGAAATCTGAAAGGAGTAAGATAAGGGGAATGTTTCTGTAAATCAGTGAGTTTCTTAGAAGCCTCAGATCACCTCATCTCTGCTGGTATTGCAGGTTCGGCATCCCTTGTTAGTGAGCAGATGTGTCCAAACTCTGTAGGATATCCCACTGTAGCATAAAGCCAGCCAGTCACTGGGACTGGGACCTCTCAGGAGTGAGGATCCAGGGTTGTCTGGGGCAGGTGAGACAGATCTGGAGAAGATTCTGCATTTTTTGGTTAGATACTTAAAATGGCTCTCACCCGTGGTCTCCCTGAGAAAGATTATTGGAGTTTAAGCACTAGACAATACTTTTCTGACAATATGAAATAAAAAAAACCCATCTAAGTCATCAAGCCAGGTCCACTTCTGCTCACAAATCCCAGAATCCCTTTCATAGCCTCACAGAGACCCATTCTGGGTGGAAGGATATTCAAGGGATTTCTTTCCAGTTTTCTGCCGGGGCATTTCCCTAATGCCTTTAGCTTAATTCTTCACAATTGTCTCTGGTACCATTTTGAAAACAACTGCTGTCTTTCTTTGCTGAGTCTGAATATTATTCACCTAAACTCTTTTTTGTAAACTGTACAGAAAACTCCTAAGTATGCATCATAAATGCATACTTATGCATTTAATACTGCTTTGAGAGCTGAGAAATTTAAAAAAAAACCAAATCTTTGTAGAATTGTTCTTCATTTATGTCCACCAAAATTGCTTAAGAAAATGTAAAAATGTAAAAATTGCAGCTTAGAAACTTACGTTTTCTGATTTTACAGATGAAATCTGCGAGCGAAGAGAACCTTTTAGATGAAGTGATGAGAAGCTTGTCTGAGTCTGTGGAGCTGGCAGGGAGGGAGAAGCTCCGAAAGCAGCCGTCGGCTGGCTGTGGCATCGTGAGATCCCTGAGTGTCAGAAATACGGCTGATTTCTCAGATGGACGATCCGTTAAACCAGAGCAGCTGGTAAGGCCCAGCCTCCGGAAGACTGAAGATCTCTACTTCACTAGCTCTCCAATCAAATTCACCCCCGGCGCCCAGGGGAAGGCCCGGTCCGTGAAAGAAAAAATCCAAGCAACTGTGACCCAGCGACAATCCAGGGACTGCAACCCCTATGCCACCTTACCTCGTGCCAGCAGCGTGATTTCCACGGCAGAAGGAACCACCCGAAGGACAAGCATCCATGATTTTTTGTCTAAGGACAGTAGGCCGCCCGTGTCCGTGGATGCAGCTCTGGCCCCCGCTGACAGGAGTGCTCCGCCCACCTCCAGTGAGTACTCGGCACTGCGGGTGTCCTCTCCGTGTGTTCACTGTGTGCCTGGCAGAGAGCAGCGTGGCCCGCAGGGCGAGGCAACTCCCTCACTCACACCACATCATTTAGGAGGTAACTCCGAGCTTCCCAAGCCTGCCAGGATGGAGAGGCCAGATTGTCGTGAGAAGACTGTGCTGAGCGCGAGTGTGTTCTGGGATAAAGCCAGCGGATCTGGGAATGGCAGCGCAGGCTCCTTTGCTGCGCCCCAGCCGTTTTTATCCCTCAACACCGAGTTAGTCAGCAATATCAGTGGATTGCCCCCGAGATCCACCTCCAAGGCAGCTGACCAGGCAAACATACCGGCGTTTAGGTCAGTGCTGAGGAGCCAGGAACAGCCTTGTGCTGCTCCAAAGGCTCAGGGTGACCCATGGGCAGCTCTGACCAGGGACCCTGTCCCTGCCTCCGGCGCTAGCGAGGCCCAGTCGCCGCTGCTGGTCTCAGAAGATAACCAGACCCTGTGGTATGAGTATGGCTGTGTATGAAAGAAAGTTGTGTTATTAAATATATATGTCTAACATGCCATAGAGGTGTTCTCCATGTCCACTGGATGACGGAGGAAACTTCCCTCCAATGAAGGAATCATTCCTGGTTTATCCACGGGGTGGTTGTTCCCTGTGAACAGCAGCTGTGGACTGTGGCCTGTTGGAATGTGGAATTGTAACCCCACCAAATCTGCATGAAACATTAATTGCACTGTGTATATTTTGCATGCCTTTATAATACAAGCTCTATTTTTATTTGTCATGCATTGCAAATACTTTGGTGTTTTCCTGTTTTTCCTGTTGGTTACTGCTGCATGTTAAACTGAGCGCATGCCCAGAACGTCGCAGGGAGCAGCATTCCTGGGACAAGGACAGCACTGGCAGTGGCACTCCAGCTCTCAGGGCTGTCAGTAACACACTGATCATCTACTTGGAGGGGAAAAAAAATGGTTTTTTCCTCTTCTTTCAAAAATGAGGTACTAATGGAAAGAAGCATTTGGAGAGATCTCAGTGCCTTCTTACCCTTTTCATTATGCCATGTCATGGCATAAATGCATGAGGAACAAGTATCCAATAATCCAAATAATTCAGGGCCTCTAGTTTGCACCGTAAATATTAATTACTGTCCATACTGAGTAGTAAACACACAGACCATTAATAATCCTAAACAGAAATTATAATTCTCACAATAAGGTGATAATAGTGACATGATACACAGCACTTGTCATGAAAAAATGACCTTTTCCACCTTTTCCCTTTGGTCTGCTTTGTCTTTCCAGTCGTGGGTACAACTGTGGTGAAGCGTTTGGTTTTATCAGGGGTCAAATAAAAGGCTCCTTGTGATGTATAGGAATAAAAAACTGTTTGGTGCATGGACTATGGTGGAAATTCATTTTTTCTTGTCAATGGAAGTAGCACTGATATAACAGAAAACAAATGGTGTAACAAAATAACAGAAAATGTTAAATTAACAAAGTTAAATAAAAGAAAAAATAACAAAGTTGGTAGCAAGGTTATGAGAGGATATGAATACATCATCAAATAACTCCTTAAATTCCAGATGAGCAGCTAAAGAGAAATGTTGAAAAGTAATTACTTAACGTGCCACTATTTCTGCACATGTTTGAAACTTCTCAATGGTAAATTTAAACAGTTTAAAATTGTATCAGATTTAAGCTATAATTACACAAGGCTTTACACATGAGCACTTCTTTGCAAGAGGACATTGGTTATGTCAGTTGTGGGAGCTAAAATACATTATAAAAAACTTTAATGACAGTATAGCTAGAGGGAAAATAATAAAAATTGAAAATATATATTGGAAACAACAAATGCCACATTCTATTTTGTATAATTGTATTTATTCTGCCAGCAGTTTCATGGTAGTCACAGAACCACTGTGTGGGCTGAACTTTTAATTCCTTAGTGCTTAATTAGGGAGGTGCAGTGAATCCATAGCTCCCCAAGGAAGAGCAGCAGATAGCCCATGTGGCAGTCTGGAAGGGCTCTCTTCCGGTATATGGGATGGGAAGCCCTGCATTTCAGGAGCAAGGGGAGGATATTGAATGTCTGGAGAACAAAATAGCTGGGTCAGGATGTGACACAGGCTTGCCCCAGGTCTGCACCACTCGTTGTTATTGGGCTGATAAATCTCTCACTTATCCCAGTGCTGGGCACAGCAAGCAGTCAGTTATTGCTGTGTTCCCTCTGGAACTATCTCAGCAGCAAAAGAAGGAGAAATCTGATCTATATAATCTTAATTTCACAAACATTTACTCTCACAGACCAAGACCATTGTTCTGGTTTTGGGTCATGCCATTTGACTTTACTCCAGTTCATCTGTAGTTGTGTTGGAGGTGAAGAGCGACAGTATCCCAAGTAATGTGTGTACAAGGCATTCTGCAAGTTATTTAAGGAATTACAATCCTAGCTCCGAGAGCCCTTACAAACTCATCCTGTGCTGCCGGGGTCTGGCTTTTCTTCCCTGTGCTCTGCAGAGACACTGGTCAGAACAAGGTGTGTAGCTGCTTTAGATCAACTGGCTGCAGAAGTCTTGGGCGTGCTGTTCCCTCCTTCTCTTGCTTAGGTCCTTAGACAGTCACACCTACAAAAACTTCCAGTATTGTCCCCAGCTTCCCTCTTAAACCCCAAGGGCTTTGGAATAGCCAAGCATAAGTGTCCTGGAGCACTAGTGTCTCCAATCTGCTGGAGCTGGAAACTAACCTTGTCCAGCTCAAGCCACTCTGCACTGGTTTATAAATTTGCAATGAATTGCATTTCAGTTCTGAGGAGAGTAACTTGTTTTGCACCACTGAGTTTGGCAGCAGAAGTGTTCTGCAAGAGAGTGTTTAATGGCTCTGAATAATGACTAATCAACGTTCGTTTATTACATATGAAAGAAAGAAGATGTCATGGGTGGAAGGATTATTTTTTTCTCCACTCTTTGGTCTTTAGCAAGAAGTTCATGGATGTCTATCTATGTTCAAACAGTGGAAGATTCCATGGAATTCTTTCCATTCCCAATCCCTGCTGCTCCTCAGCCATGTGCATGGCAGGCTGTGAAACACATGGAGCCCTTGCTCATTCTTTAGTTCCTGGTGCCTTGGACAGTGCTAAGTTAGGACTTTGCATGGTACTGATAAACACTAAATATGTGGCTACTGCCCAGAAAGGTTTTTTTGTTCAGGCTCAGCCATTCACTCACAGCTGAGGTTTGCCTGGCTTGGGGTTTGCTTGATGCTTTGCTTTCAGTAACTGGTGAATTCAGATGTTGCATTTTGCATGTTTAAGCTGTTGCATGCAAAGACAGTATTGTGGAACTGAATGTGAACATTTCTGTCGGTGTGCAGAAGGTCAAAATACAATGAAGGAAGTTCTCTGCTAGGGTCAGTCAGCTGTGATTGCACCTCATTATTGCTTCTTCTTTCCATTCATGCAGAAATGTAGGATTGGTCTAGCTAAAGGTGACATATCTGACTGTGGCTTTAGAAATATCACCTGGCTGTTGTAAATGCTTAGATGAATGTGAGAGTAGTTGAGTAGGCACTTGTTGTGAGTTTCTTCTGTCCCTCTCCTCTGTCCTTTTGTCTTAAAAACAACCAAAGTGTTTATGTATCCTTTTGCTCTCCTAATGAGTAGAACGTGGTTTAATGCATGAAGGGTTTTTTTCATGTCCTGATAAACACAATGAATAACCTGAAATGCTTTTCTCTGCAGATGTGGAAGCTATCCCAGAAAGCAGAAATTCAAAAAGCAGGTCTAGGGAGCAACAAAGCTCCTAATTCTATTACCCACTACCTGAGCTGTGGGCCAAGTGGTGAGTTTCCTGCTCAACCTGTAAATGAGATGAATTTCATTTACAACAAACTAACAGCATTCCATCTCAGCCCCAGAGCACATTGCATTAACCAGATGTAAATCCTGCTTGCTTACCTGGCTTTTCTCGCGGTCACTCATAAGGCCGGGGCCGGTGGCTCTCCAAAGCTTCTTCCAGAGGCAGGGAACTTCATCCCGCTTAGCCTTTTGCCTGTAAAAATGTTTTATTTTTCCAATCTCCTAAAGAAGAAAGTACAAAGAAATCCCATCAAGAAATAACACTGAAGTCAGTTTTTAGATAGGAACAGGTAAATTTGAAAGAATAGCTGAACAAAACTCAGAGTATTCAGTACCCCATGGAATCTGCCTTTTTATAAAGCTTTGTTTTGGTGTTCTGTCCTCTTCTCAACTTCCCTGAGCCCCTTTGGTGCATGCTGTTAGTGCTGTAAGTGACTGAACTCTGTGTGTTGTGCCTCTACACCTGAAGCTTTTTCTTACATTCTTTTCTCTTTCTGCCTTTCGACTGAACACAGAGAGAAAAGTGTCCTTCAGTATCTCAGTGTGAAGCCTTTATATCTGAAGTAACAAGACAGCGGCTGTAGGAATCATTAATAAAAATTAAGGGAATTTTTTACATTCTTCGTGACTAGAGCAGGCAAGAAATAAAAACCTACCTACCTACCTTCCTTCCTTGAATCAAGGAGCTCTACTGGAGTCTACTGCCGAAAATGTGTAGATGATCTTAGGAATTATTGCACATTGCACTGTTACGATCTACTGAATAAAGGACAGTTCTCATCTCCCTAAGGACCAAGGATTTTAAGGTCTCAAGAATTACTCCAGGGAAAAAAAAAAACAAAACAAAACTTGTTTCATCTTCTGTTTTTGAAATTAGCCATTGATTTGCTTAAGCTTCTGCTAATAATTAGCCAAAACCCCCCAAAACTAGCAGTTTCTATTTACATTGGTAAATCTAAAGGAAATGCTGTAGAGTTTTGTTGAAATGGACTGTATATACAGATACAAAAACCTCACAGCTACTGGCACTTCACTGCCTTATTTGGTTAGCATAATTTGCATGAAATTGCTCTTAAGAAAATTTATGCTGATTTTTGTTGCATACTGCAAGAGAAAATTTTGTTTACATCCATGGAAAAGCTCAGTAACTAACAGAAGTGGGAGTCATGGGATAAAGGTATTATAGAGACACTGTTTGTCCTTTGTGTTTTTCACATTCCTGAGTTACTCTGCATATGTATGTTCAGATGTTCAGTTTCTGACAGGAAATTGTTGGGTATGGTTTTCCTATAACTTTTATTTTAATATAAGGCTGTTTTCCACAAATGCCATTTCCCGGATAAGACTGTCTTACGATGTTTGTGTATTGACT
>WBMY01003440.1:432622-453936 GCA_013397315.1 Donacobius atricapilla | reverse complement strand
CCACCCCACCCCCCCCCCTCGCGGCGCGTGCGCAGAGAGCGGTACGTCCGGCTTGAGGCGCAGAGGGGACGCGGGGTCCTTTCCTTTCCCTCCTTCCTCCCTTTCCTTCCCTCTTTTTCTCCCTCATTCTTTCCTTCATTCGTCGGGCTGTCAAGGCCGGGACCCAGGAGCTCGGAGAAGGGCGCTGCCCCCGCGGCGAGGGCGGGCTGCAGCTGTCAGGTATTAATCAGCCAGAACGAAGGGCAGGAGAGCAGCAGGAGCGGGAGTGTTGCTCCTCCGCTCTGGGAGCCGGGAAGGGTTTTCCGCCGTCAGAGCCTGGCGTGGGTTTCGCCGCTGTGAGCTGGGCCGGTGTCGCCTTGACCTTGTGTTGTCTGTGTGCAGCGTCTTGTGGCAGCTCCGCGGCTCCTTCGGTTTTACCGATTCAGCCCCTTTAAGGTCCTCTTTAGGGTTAAAAAACTCATCAAAATAGCTGGGTTAGGTTGGGTTAGTTTGGCAGGGGAAGTTTTAAAGGGCCCGCAGCCATTCTGGGAGGAACCCAGGGCATTCCCTGCCTTTGGAGCTGCAGGGAGGGTGACACAAGGACACCTGTGAGAGGGGACATGGAAGGTGCAGACAGCCTATCCCTGAGCAGGACAGAATCAAAGAATGGTTTGATTAAAGACTATCCTGCTCCACCCCTTGCCGTGGGCAGGGACACCACACCTTCCACTATTCCCAGGGAGCCCCGTCCAGCCTGGCCTGGAACACTTCCAGGCTTGTGGCAGCCACAGCTTCTCGGGGCAGCCTGTGCCAGTGCGGAACAGGCAGCTCTGAGCAAAAGGAGAAGCTCAGGGAGGAGAATGCTGTACAGGATAATTGGCAAAACGACTCAAACCAAAGTTAAGATGGTTAAAACAAGATGTGGGGTGATCTGACAGAAGCTTAATTGCTGAGCCAGGGCTTACCCTCACAGGAGGTCTCTGAGCACACAACAGCACTAGTGTCACTGCCGTGCTGTGGTCTTCCAGTGGTGCTTTTGTCTTGAAATGCTCAGATAAAGGGCATTTTGCAGGTGTGTTTTGCTAGCTTAGAGATGTGGTTGACACTTGGGTAGTTCTGTCAGTATAGCATGAGGAGTGCAGATGTGGGGTTTTTGTAGGAGATGTCAAAGAATCTGCAATGGGTAGTAGTTCATATCAGAGATCAGTGGAGAAAGATGAAAGATCTGTAAGCTCTATGTGTCTGCAGTGGGGTAATGGAGAAAGGTGAAGCGCAGAAGGAAATGGAAAAACTGGAACAGTTCCTAAATAGTTTAATTTTTTCAGGGTTAAAAAGCCTGTTTGGAAACATAACATTTGTATCTTGTGTTGCTGTCCATTTTGTCCTGAGGAGGATCTTTGAGCTCAAGCCTGATCTCAATGTGTGTTCTGTGTTTTCAGTGGGGAAATGAACCGAGGTTTGCTGCTGAGGTTTGAAAATCTGGTGCAGCTCCGTGGTGCCTGCCAGCAGCTGCGTGCCCTGTCCTCCAGGGAAGTTTATGGAGCACAATGGAAACCTGTGCAGTTATCTGCACATCCCATGGGGTCTCTCCTTCTGCATCCACAGCTCTGGCCAAAACACAGATTAATCAGTGCTGCCTTACCACAGTGCAGACATCTAGCCACAAAGGAGGTAATTAAGGACATCCAGTAATTCCTGGGTTTGTGTGGAAAGTACAAGAGCTCAGTTTGAACATTTTAATTAGAAAAGAAAAAAAGTGTTTTATTCATGAGTATAGAGAAGTTGTTATAAATCTATGAGACAAAATGTACTAAATGTATAATTTTTTTGCCATTCCCTCTCAAATACTGACTTAGGCCAATAGCATCATGAATTTTTGGCGATACTGGAAGAAATTATTACAAACAAAAAATGGAAATGGTTTTATTGATATTTGTCCTTGTTCTGAAAAATTAGAAATGCAAAAAGATTAAGTGTGCTATGTATTGGAAGTGTTCATTTTGATGTGTTAACACATTCATTAATTGTAATTAATTGGTAGTACAGTAAAGATGTGTTTGCCTCATATGGCTTAAGACCATTGTCTTTTTAATATTGTTGTTGTTATTTCTTAGTTTATATTCCTGTGTATGTGTGTAATTCCATGTAGGAGACAAAAAAGAGGAGAAAGAAGATTCCCCTGACGAGAGGTGAAGTGGAGATAAGGCAGAACATGACTGTGGAGGAACTTGCACAAGCTATGGGCAAAGACATAGGTAAGAGCCTCCTCTGGGGTCTGAAGCAGCAACAGCTGTCACACCCTTTCCACCAGTGGGAAAGGCAAAGATGTCTTCAGTGGCTTTGGTTAGTGGTTGTGTATCCATCCCTTGGGAAGGGAGGTCATACCCATCCCAAAGGAAATGTTGGGAGACACAGTACAGACTAAAGAGAAAAGAAGTTGAGCCATCCAAATTACCAGGCCAGACATTTGAATGTGAAGAATCCAGGTCTGTCTGTCCTCTCGGGCAGAAAGGCCTCAGATCCATGCAGGCTGCTCCTTGTGGCTGTGGTTCCCAGCAGCTAATTTATTCCAGAAGGAAAACATTGCACCCTAGTTTGCCAGAGCTGGACTCCTGTGAGTTAAGAACTCATGGCTAAAGAGCTTCAGCCCAAAATCCAGAGTAGGATTAGGAATCTTGGGTTCAGGAGCAATTTGTGTTTCATTAGAAGAGTCATTTGATTAACTGGGAGTGGCAAGACTTGTCCAGAATTGCTTCCTGTAACCATTTTTGACTACTGAAATATGTTCTGTGTTTCTAGAACCAAAGAAAAGAGCATATGATCATATGTATCAAATTTACTTCCTCCTTGAATCACTGTTTTTGCTGTTTGCTTTCTATAAGTTTCAGTTGTTTTCTCTTTTGGAGTTAGTGGGAAAGTAAGCTATGGATATCTGAGTGGAAAATAAGATTGTAGCAGCTAACAGAGTAGTAATTTTCAGTAAATCTGCAAAATGTTCTCTGCGAGTATCCAGATTAATGGCAACATCTAGATAAATCTAACTAAAGGAAAACTGCTTGGTGAATAATACCTATTGGCACAAAGAAAATAATGAAAAAGTCTGATGAAGTGGGTTGGGTTTTTTGTCCCACATGTTTTTGTGGATGTAATTGTTAAGTGCGTTTATGTTTGCTACAGATCATATTTATGAAGCACTGCTGTACACAGACATTAACCTTGATTCAGTAGAACCAGATTCCATCTTACGTGAAGACTACATCAAGATAATTGTTCAAAAATCAGGAATGAAGTATAAATCAGCCAAACTGAAAGAGGAAAAGGAAAGAAAAAACACAGATGCTGTGAAGAGGTAAGTTGTGAATTGTTCTTTTTGGCTCTTTGTATTCTATTTCTTTCTGCAGGTTTTTGGGGAGGAGGCAGCCTCAACTGTGCAGCAGTGAGTGCTGTGGTGGGCATGGCCCAGTGAAATTTTTTTTGGCATTTACAACTCCTATTTTTGCTGCGATTACAGACCTCCTGCAGACCCAGCAGTTCTGACCCCACGGCCCCCAGTTGTCACCATCCTGGGACACGTGGACCATGGGAAAACAACCTTACTGGACAGCCTACGAAAAACCCAAGTGGCGTCAATGGAAGCAGGAGGCATCACACAACACATTGGGGCCTTTATTGGTATGATCCAAGTCCGTGTGCTAAGGTGTAACACAATTTTCTCTCCATCTCACACAGCAGGCTAACTTGCTGCCAGTTCATTGGGGAAAAAAAGTTGCCACATAAATGGTTAGAAAGAAAACCGTAACATAAAATGCCTGTTGCTGATACCTGTCATAACCATGTACATAGAATTTTGGAATGAATTGTCTGCACAAGTTGACATTAGACTATTTTGGATTATGGAAGATCCCAGGACACTTTCTTGTTTCTGAGGATTTAACAGCACCTTTGATATTCATGCCAACAATTATCTGACTGTCTAACACATGTCATAATTATTAAAATGACATGACTGTCAAAGGAGTAATGCTTGATCTATAGAATATCAAATAAAGCTGGGTGAAATGCTGATGTCAAGCTGTGCCATTTGTTCACAGTGCACATGCCTTCTGGGGAAAAGATAACTTTCCTTGACACTCCTGGCCACGCAGCCTTTTCAGCCATGCGGGCAAGAGGCACCAACGTCACCGACATCGTCATTCTGGTGGTGGCAGCAGAGGATGGAGTGATGCAGCAAACTATAGAGTCCATCCAGCATGCCAAAAATGCAGGAGGTACAGAGTGGGGGGGCTTTGGGAACTTTGCATTTACCTCTCAAAAAAACCTCCTTGGACTGGAATCCACAGAACTTGGAAGTAACTGTCCTAGTCCCGTTCATCATCCCCTGTGATGTTTGAAAATGTACTGAATGTTGCAGAAATACAAAAAGATCCTAAAACACAAATATTTAGCAAGACAGGGGTTCATTGTTTGGGTTTTTTTACCTTCTCTACATGGCTAACTCCTCCAGCTTCCTCCTGGTAGCTCAAATCTCAATGGCTGCTCAGGGAAGAGGCACCAAGTGAGATGATCTAAGTGGCCATAACTTGCTGTAACTTTATCTAGCAGCTGTGGTGGTAGCAGCAGGTTTTGGTTAGGTTGATTAGGCTGAGTTTGTGTGTTCTCTTTTTAGTTCCTCTTATCCTGGCCATTAATAAATGTGACAAATCTGAAGCTGATCCTGAAAGAGTAAAGAAGGAATTGCTGGCTCACGATGTGGTCTGTGAAGAGTTTGGAGGTGATGTTCAGGCTGTAAATATTTCTGCACTCAAGGTAAGATTGTGGTAGAAAAAATGATGGTGTTCATGTGTTTCTAATATGTGCAGAGAAATGCATTTTTGTTTGGCAGCTGGAAAATAAAATGCTTCTCTTCCTGGTATTTGATATCTTGCCATGAGCTCAGTGCTACTGGCTCTTGCCAGAATTATTCAAAACACACTGAAATGTATTTTGAGGCTCAGACTTCCAGCAAGCAATAATACCTCATTTTTCTACTAGTAATTCAGTCCAACACTTTTGTGTCTGATGTCCTGAAGTCTTGCCTGGGTGTTAAATGTCATCACATTTCAAAGGGGGAATTTGGCACTAACGGTTGAACTTCTGATCTCACTTTGCATGGGCAATTCATTTATTCTGTGTGGTTTTGTGTGGTTTTATGCAGGGGGAAAACCTGATGGTTTTGGCAGAGGCAACTGTTGCTCTGGCAGAGATGTTGGAACTGAAGGCAGATGCCACAGGGCTGGTGGAGGGGACAGTCATTGAGTCTCGGAAAGACAAAGGGAAAGGGTGAGTAAAGTGCCACCTCTGCAGCTTCAGTGAAGCACTTTGTGACAACACAGACACACTGGACAGGGAACTTGTGCCTCAGTAAATAAAGCTGGAATGCTTTCTTTGCAGTGTTCCGAGACAAAGCCTTGAAATACTACTCTGCAACACAAGAGGTGTTGGGGCAAAAGTCATCATATCCCTGAAATGAAAATCTTGTAACAGGAAATAGTTTAAAGTGGTAGAACTGATGTGGTTTTTTTAAATGTCATTTAAAAAGCAGGAATGATGAAGTTAACAGTCAATACATGCAAAATTCTTGACAAGTTTTGTGTGACATGACATTCTACCCTTAAGTATGTTAGTCCATTCTATGAACAAGGTGTGTTCTGCCCTCTTTAAAAATGAACTGAATCCTACAGAGTTGTTGGGATTTGGTGTTTGGGGTTGGTGTTTTTTTGGTGGGGGTTCACTTAATGTGTAAAATGATCCTGTTGCTGGGTTCACAAATGTCAGATTTGGGATTGATCTGCAGAAATGAAAAGTACAGTACAGATTTTGGGGCTTTTTAACTAAAAGAAAAATTTGGTGAGTGCTCTAGTAAATCATCACGGGAATATTCTGCCTGTGATGGATCACAAATCCATTCTGGTTGTGTTGTGCCTACACCAACCGTGAAGACAGGGAGAAACATCACTTGAATTTTGTCTGTTATTTTTCTCCTCTGCTCTTCACTAGTCCATTCACCACAGCCATCATCCAGAGAGGAACTCTGAGGAAAGGCTGTGTTCTGGTTGCAGGGAAGACCTGGGCAAAAGTGCGTTTCCTGTTTGATGAGAATGGCAAAGCTGTGGATGCAGCCTCACCAGGCATCCCTGTGGAAATCATGGGCTGGAAGGAATCCCCTTCAGCAGGAGATGAAATCCTTGAAGTAGAGTCTGAGGTACAGAAAGAACTCTTCAGTGAAAAGCTCAGACTGCTGCAAGGATGGGAAGGAGCTGAGTAACAAAATAAGTGAGAGCTTTTAGTCACCTGGATAATCCCATGAAAGGTCGAGGGGATTAAGGGACCTGAGCTAGATGCTCTGGAAGAGGAATGAGGGTTTGCATTTTGCCTCTTTCTTTTCCACCTTTCCTCTGCTGGACTGTCCTCATCTCCACTAGAACAATCCAGTACTTCAGGAGATCAGTATTTTAATTTGAGAAAGACATAACTCTTGTATGACAAAAAGAGAATGCAAAAAATACAGCTTGAAATAGGTGTTGTGAGAGCTGGAAAAACACCACATGAATGAACAACAATTCTCTTCTGCAAGGCAGAGATACTATAAAAATATGCCTTGAGTCATGTGGTAGCTCAGGGAGGAAAAGCTCGTTTCATTCTCTGCCATCTGTGCAGCAAAACCTATAGTTAGAAGTGAAGGAAAATGAGTGAGCCTGTAGAGAAGATGCAAAAGGATGAAATTGCAGAGTGTTCTGATGCAGTGCTTTAAAGATAATGTTTCTGTGTTCCTGCTCAGCAAAGGGCACAGGAAGTTGTGGCTTGGAGGACCTATGTTGAACAACAGGAGAAGATGAAGAAGGATCTGGAAATTATTGAAGCAAAGCAAAAGGAACACAGGTTGGAATATGAGAAAAAGCAGCAGAAGCTGGCCCACCTGACCTGGAGACAGAGGAAGGCAGTGCTGTACAAGGCCAATAAGCATCTGATGTTCTCAAGGTCTAAGGAGAGAACAGAGATGGATGAAAACACGCTCTCATTAATAGTTAAAGGTGCTGTCCCTGTTTGTGTGCTGCTCCTTTAGTTCTATGTTTTTCAAATGCTCAGTCTGAAACGGAGCTCTAAACTAAACAGTTTCCGTTACTAAAAGTTTGATCAGTTTAAAACTGGTTATTGAACTTCTCTCATTAGAGCAGGGGCATCAGAAAACATCCAGGGGTCAGGAGGATGTGCAAGGCCAGAGCAACAGGAAAACTGAACATGCCCAAAACACTTACCCAGGAGCTCCTGGGTAAAGCCCATACATACAAACCCCAATATAAATATATATATACACATATATGTAAAAAACAAACAAAAACAAGCTATAAGCATTTTTCATCAGCAAAATAGAGGAGAATCACAATTATGTATTTAAGTGGGATAGGAGGAACTTGGTTTAAACTCCTTTAGTGATACTCAGGCAGTGACTGTAGTTGAAAACCTGCAAACTTGAGCTGACAAGTGACAGCAGATGTACCTTCTGTATTTATCCGGTTTATTTTTGGAATTAACAGACTTTTTGGGTGGGTTTTAATGTATTACTCAAAATATAGCAGGAGTGACAGATATCAGAAGACTTTCTGTTGCACAGTGTGGAGTTGACTGTAGTTGTATTTCTGTCTTTGACTTACACAAAGCCAGCAGTACTTCCATTTATCCGCACAGGTGATGTGGATGGATCTGTTGAAGCTATTCTGAACGTTCTGGACAGCTATGACTGTGAGGATGAATGCAAACTGGATATTGTCTACTTTGGAATGGGAGATATAAGTGAAAACGATCTCAATCTTGCTGAAGCATTCAATGGTGTGTGTTTAAAAATATTTTTGAAATTGCTGACTTACTGAAATGGGTAGGCCTCAGTCAGGTTTTGTTTTCTCAATAATTAGCAGCATCAATAGAGTAAATTTTTGTGAATCTTGAAAATGTTTCCTTGAACATCAGACTGGTGCATGAGGGGAGGCTGAAAGTCTCATGGAAATGGAAGGACTCTGGGTAAGTTCTTGCCAGAAATTCACTTAAGGTTAAACTCTGGCTCTTCAGTCAGGCTGCTTTATGAAGCTTATGCAGGGCAAAGCTGGAAAAGCAGGTTAGAAAATAATTTCCTTTTGCTCAGGGAGGCAACTGGAGGACCTAGGACTGAGTCAGTTGTTGCTGTTCATACCTCATAATTCTCTCTGCTGCAGAGAGTAAGGTCGCTGCACCTGCCTGCCATAGCCCACAGGTGGGCAAGAATCATGCAGAATTCACTTCCAGCTTTATTTGGACAACCAAGTTGGTTTTCCAGCCCAAAAAGAGAGATCTGTGTTCTTTACATGAGCGCTGTGTTTTCTGCTTTGATGCCTCCAGCTCCATCATCAGGGACCTTCTGGGCTTTTCTGGGCCATTTATTTTGATAGGTTTGTAGCAGTCCATGTGGCAGTGGAAGAGGTAAATGGTCCTCCCTTAAAAGAGAAGCAGGAATAAAATATACCCTGTGCTATAGAATTTCATTTTAACTGTTCAAAGACTCATCACTTGACAGTTGTTTCGTTTATCAGGTGTAATATTTGGATTCAGTGTGAAAGCCAATGAAAGTATCAAAAAGATGGCTGATAAAAAGGGAATAAAAATTAAACTTCACAACATTATCTACAAACTTATAGAAGACTTGAAGGATGAGCTGAACAGCAGGCTGCCCCCAGCTGTGGTGGAGACTACAATAGGTGAGTTTTCATTGATACATTTTTGCCTCAAAATGTGGCATATAATTCCATACTCTTCTGTAACTGCTTTTTTATCTTAAATCATGGCAAGTAGAGAAATTCAGCCTGCTTCTACCTCATGCCAGTTTGTTATTCCTGTGGGCTTCAACTTTACTTTCTTCTTTTAGGGGAAGCTTCTGTTCTTGACACCTTCTCTGTCACAGTAGGGAAAAAAAAAATTCCAGTGGCTGGATGCAGAGTGCACAAGGGGCTGCTGGACAGAAAAATGAAGTTTAAGCTAATCCGTAACAGAGATGTTATTTGGAAAGGTGAGTGGGAATTGCCACAAAATGGGGATTAGTGTTTAGTATTTTTAGATATTCCTAGTTTCCTGGGGAGCCTGTGCAAAGGATCCTAGAGCAATTCTGAATTCTGTCCAGGATGGAGAGGAAACTCACTAAATGGCAGTATGTTCCCAGACTTTTTTCCAACCCCCCATTCTGGTAGGCAAGTAGGAGCATCACACAGGATCTACCTGCCAAAAGGAGCTGATGCCTGACTTCCATTAACCACAAGCACACCCAGTCCCTACATTTTCCTGCTTTCCTTGTGGAGCCACAAAGTGGAAACATTAATCCTGCAGGAAGGGCAAACAAAACCACTGCTCTGGCTCTGCAGCTGGTGGCCTCTGTTTCATGCATTTTCTCTTTGTAGGATGTTTATCATCACTGAAGCACCATAAAGATGATGTCCAGGTAATAAAAACAGGAATGGATTGTGGATTGAGTTTGGACAAAAATCTGGAGTTCAGTATTGGAGATGAAATTATCTGTTACGAAGAAAAAGAAGTTCAACAGACAACTTCCTGGGACCCAGGATTTTAAAGACATTTTCACATGAACACTTAAGGACATGTATTATGTTCCTGACTGGCCTCTTAACTCTTAACATTAAATGAACTTTTGAGAGATGCACAGGACCTGTTCTTTACATCAGAGCACTTCAGATATATTTTATATCTGCAATGTTCTGCTTTTATATCATGTCAAGCAACCATCTGCGCCCTCACTGGAACATTAAGATAAACTGCCAGGTAACTACAAGCACTTCAAGTGTGTAAAAACATCATGGTAAAGTACTTCTGATGACAATCTCTTCATTCCAAAATAACTGAGCCATTTCCTCCCTCCCCTCCCAGGGCTCTTGTGCAGTGTTTCAGTATGTTGGCTGCATTCTGTCACCAGGCTTCCCATACCCCAACTCTCTAGCACTGACCCACTTGCAAACATGACTAGACCTCTGAATTTCTTATTTTTCCAGATCAGAATTGTCTCATGTTAAAGAGACTGCATCTAAGGTTATCCTGAGTGTTGGGTTTTTTTTTCCTTTTACAACTGGTACCTAGTATTCTTTAAATCAAATTGCGGCTTCAGTCTTAACCATGTATTTCACCCTAGCTGGTAGGCAGCACCTAAAGGTCCAGATTTTTCTCACTGATCAGCAGAGAGGAAACACAGCGTCACAGAAATAAATCCTTCAACCGTACAGAAGCTCAGATTTTTATTGTCTGGTACATTTACTTGTCTTCTGGCTTATTGAAGCAGTATGTCAGACAGCACTTGCCACAGTAGTGTCTGTCAAAGTGACTGGCCATGAAGACTCCAGCCCCACACTCCTCCGAGGGGCACTCCCGGCGCAGGCGGCTGATCTTGCCGTTCTCATCCACCTGGGAAGGACAACCAGGCAATGGTTCACATATACTCTCCACCTTTTAGCACGAATAATCATTTTGAGCATTTTCCACTGGCATAATACTTTTTGTAACAGCAACTACATCAAGCTTCTTGAGATAAATGTCAGAAGTGCCCAACTGCAACAGATCTGTATGTCTTTAATTTAACGTGGGATATTTGCAAATGGAAGGAGTTTAAATAGTAAATACACCACAATCTGGATCAGACCAGTTACAGGCTCTGCATCATGCCTGGTGAGAGCTGAGCTTCCATCAACTTTCTCCCTGAGTTAGTTCTACCCACCTTGTAGTACTTGAGCACTGCAAGCTTAACCTTCTTTCTCTTATGTTTGTTCTTCTTGGGAGTCGTGTAAGACTTCTTCTTCCTTTTCTTAGCACCACCACGAAGTCTCAGCACCAAGTGAAGGGTTGATTCCTGTTTGTAAAAAGCACATGAAAGAGACTCAAAATGCTTTCTCAAGCCAAGGGCAGCATTTAAACAGCCCTCTTTCTTCTACCTAGAGAACGTATATCTCAAGTGACACTCAGTAAAGCTCTAAAAGGATTATTATTTGCTGTTAAGGTGGCATCCCAAGCTCTCAGAACTACCACTACTCCAATCCCTTAATTTGGGTGAATTTATTAAAAACATTTCTTAAGTCTCAGCAGCAAAGGTCAGTCAGCTCTGCCCGTGCCAGCTCCTGGGTACTGCGCTTTTGTGTCCTGCCTTTCCTACTCACTTTTTGAATGTTGTAGTCGGACAGTGTGCGTCCATCTTCCAGCTGCTTCCCAGCAAAGATCAGCCGCTGCTGATCCGGAGGGATGCCTATGGTGACACAAATCAGGAATAAATGAGGGAAGTGAGATAGACCATGCTGTAATAAAATCAAGATTGCTGCAGGAAATTACATCTGTGTAAGACACACGTCAATCCACAAGAGTGGAGGACAGAATATATATAGCGTATACTGACTGGTATCAATATGTAATAGTCAATAAAAGCCTTTAGAGCTTACCCTCCTTATCCTGGATCTTCGCTTTTACATTTTCTATAGTATCAGAAGGTTCAACCTATTATGAAACAGAACAACAAAATCAAAACGCGCTGCACATTTTAATTAGCCCAGAAAGGCCGAAAACCCACGAGGAACTCCCGGCACACGCCCGGTGCTGCCACGGCCATTCTGGCCCCCACCGCGTGGTCAGAACCGCCCCAGGCAGCTCACGGCCGCGTTTCCCCACACATCCCGGGCTCTCCCGGCGCATCCCCACGTTTAGAAGCACCGACAGGCACGGGCGACGCGGCCCGGCGGTGGCGGCTCACCTCGAGGGTGATGGTTTTCCNGGTCGTTATGAGGGCGGGGCTCTTCAGCTGCGAGACGCGGTTGTTGTGTGCGCTGCCGCGGTCGTCGGTGGGATTGTTATTTTAGGCGTAGCGGGTGTTTGACATACGTGTGTCTCCGTCAAGGCCAGGGTGGACACGACTGGGTGCTACCTGGTCTAGTCTGGAGCTACCCAGTGGGAGGTGTCCCTGCCCAGAGCGGAGGATGGAACTGGGTGGGCTTTAAGGTCCTTTCCCGTCCAAACCATTCTGGGATTCTGTGGTTCTCCGCAGCGTGAAATCTCAGAATTCGATGACCTGGTTCCTGAGGAGGAAGTTTAAACACGCCTCACAGACATTTTGCCACCTGCGGATTCCTCGAGATCAATTCCGGGTTTATATTTGAGCAAAGATTTTTAAAACTAGAAAAGCTGTGGGTAACTTAGGAATAAAGAAGCCCTGAGTCATGATTTGGAAATTACTTGTTCGGTGGTTTTATGCTTGTGAGACAAATATGGAAAAGGCTAAAGCAGAATCTGGACCTGCTTGAATAAATCAGCCGGGGCCATTTTAACAATTTCAACCCTTCAGTGTTTTGATGAGAAACTGAGAAAGTAGGTTGTGTTGGGTAAGGGCTATCTGAGGAGTGTTACATTATATACAATAATGCATTTCGTAAGATAAATAGTTTTCAAGTAAAGGAGCANTACTAGATCCGGGGTAGCTTATCTGAATCCGGCTTCTGTTAGCCACAGGCAAAGGCTTATCTATCTACTTCAGCTAACTCAGCAACATCTGCTTTGACTATGATCTTAACTCTCCTGAAATCCTTAATTTCTTAAAATTAACATTTCACTTGGCAGTATGTAAAAAGTGGTTTGCTGGTTTTTTGTCTCCAATTGTTATAAGCAGACTGGTTGTGACCCTGTGTTGTTACAGAAATCAAGGATTGATACATTTTCAGCTGATTTTTGTGCCCCTGTAAATGCTGCAGTAGAGTCAGGGTCACTATAGGAATAACAGCAGGGTTCATGCTTGAAAACCACTTTTTGTAACTTTATGGGAGTTTTGAAATTCTAAAGCTCTCCTAAACCAGGACAAAATCAAAAAGACCCATGACATTTATCTCACATGCCCTGTGTCAGCATTACCAGCCCTTCTGTGCAAAGGTTATTGCTGAAATTCCTGAAGGATTCCTGCCTGTCTGCCTTTTTCAGACACTGAGATGAAAAAGGCCTAGAATAAATCAAGATTCACAGTTTTTGAAATGGATAGGAATAAGGGATACTAGCTCTGCTTTTACATCTTGAGTTGGATTGGTATTTTAAATACTAAAATACACAGCCCCTGCTCCCTTTGTTTTCCAAAACTGTAAGTGCAAAGGACATTTAGTGCCCACCTAGATGTTATGTTATTACATGGTGTTGCAGCTGTCCAAATAAGTCCTGGTTATCTTAGTTTTAAACAATCTTGGTGATTATTTAATCTCAGGTGAGTTTAGAGACTGCCTCATAATGAAAATTTTGCTGCATTTTCATCATCTTGAACAATGTTACTTTACTTTTGGGCCTTTTTGTTGTTGTTGTTATCTTAGAGCAGCACCATGATGCTTGCTCTATAATTTTCTCTATTCATTTTCTTTTCTTTCCACCATACTTATTAAAGTGTTTCAGGAAGTTGTTTTCCTGTTCATTTTCCCTCTATAAATGTCATATTCAAAATTACATCCATGGATAATGCTGTATGTTACTGTATGCAAGGATATTCTCACTTCAGCCAAATGGGAATGTGAGGTGTTTATTGCCAGAATCAAGAATGCAGTTTTCTCTTCAGAGGAGATTAAAAGCTCTGGAATCTGAGCCCACAGCTCTCTTATACTACAGGAAAAGAGAAATGGAGCTTGAAGTAATTTAATAATGTTGAAAATATGTGCAAAATATGTTGCTTTAATTAGGACATTAATAATTTAGTTGTCTCTGGCTTCTTCAATTTACAGTTTTAAATGTTTCCATTCTTGTTTTATTTTCATATGGCAGCTGCTAATGATTGTGTAAAGCCTTGCTAATGTGAAAACCTGAATTAACTGATGATGCAGAAGGTGTTTCATAAAAAAGCATCTGCCTGAGGGGATTTTTTCCGTACTTAAAAAAATATCCTCAGTTTTAAAAAAATATTTTCATAAAAATACATTTGTTTTAAGTTTGTGATTGTTTGGTTTGGGTTTTTTTTTGTTTCTATTTTTAAAGGCTTTAACTGTTTTGACTCTGAATTTGACTCTGACATCTGAATTGATGGAGTAGTACTGGAGTTATCCTGCCCTGCCATGTTTTGTATTTCATGACTTTCCTGGTAAAACAGCTGAAGAGTCACTTGGATATTTGGAAAGGACAGAAGAAAAGTTTGTGTGCTGTGCTGTAGCAATTTGAAGTATCACAGGTCACCCATCACACTGAATGCAGCCCTCCCAGGATGCATTCTTCTGGTGTTTATAAAAGTGCTGCTGTGACAGCCCTGCACATGGAGTCCATTTTTATCCATTTTCACAGGTTCTTCCTTGGCTCTTTCTCCAAAGGAATTTGGAGGAAATTTCAGAGCTCAGCTGTTCTGTGTTACGAAAACTGACGAGTTAATCTGAAGTCTATTTCTGTGTGTATAGATGAAAATGTATGACCTGAGAGTTTTCCAAAAGAATCCAGAGTCCTGAAAGCAATTGAGCACGAGATGCTATTGAAAACCCCAGTAATGCAACAGCCTATTTCTGAGTGCTGAGATTTCGTTGCTAATGTAATCCCTGGATATCAAACACATAAATTAGTTCATTAACTCATCTCCAATAGCCTGCTGAGTAACTGCTACTCAAAAATAACTCGCTCCTGTTTTGGCCATTGATTAATTAGGTTAGTTCTTCCCAAATCACAGATGTTATATTTCCTGTCATTTTAGTTGAAAAGCAATATATTCTAAGGACTTCCAGTCCCCTGAAATTTACCTGTCAGTGGTCAAATATGTCCTTTTCTTTCTTCTATGTGTTCTCTTCCTTAGACTGTTGTTGCTTAGTTATGACACCATTTTTAATGCTTATTTTATTTCCTGGCCTTATTTCAGACCATTTTATGGGAGGATTTTCAGGTTACTATCTCTTCTAGTGTTTCTTGATATTGTCATTCTAGGACATTTCTATTTACAGGAAAAAATGTTCTTTGTATCTTTGTTTTCAATTAAAAGATTAGATTTTAATATCACCTCCAGCCTTTCCACAGTGTTCAGGGAAATCAGTCAAGATCATTGTGGGGCTTTATGGTAGGGAAAGGGAGTGGTAACCATACACAAATACAGAATAATCCTGCTGGATGATTTTTCACATGATTCCTTCTTCCTGTTGGAAAGCTGTCCTAACACTGCATTAATTCACTGTCTCAGTCAACAGTGGATAAGAAAACTATGATTTTCATTTATGGTTTTTACCTCAGCCCATCTCAAAAAGGATGGGTTTGGGCTGTTGTAAGAAACGAGCAAAAAAAGAAAACACAACAAAATTTTAATAACAATCTTTGAAACTTCAAGTTTTAACTTAGCTCCAATTCCAACCTACAAATTACTTTGGATTCAGTGCTCCTTTGGGCAATTTTTCATGGAGAGAACTCTGCAGGCATTTGGCTTTTAGTGGAGCCTCTATGAGATGACTCTTGGGCAAGCGGCAACCTCAGCACTGAGTGCTTAGGAGACACAAAAATAAACAGAGGCCTGTTTGGTTCCAAGGCCTGGGAGTTTTCAGAGAGGCTTTTTCTTGCACCGCCAGACCCAGGGGCAGAAGCTCTCCAGGCAGCAGGAACTCAAGCCAAGGGCAGACAGCTGCAGCAAATCACATGGGCAGCAAGTGCCAGGAAACCACTGCAGACAAGCTAACGCATATCTGCCTGGCCTTAGCTGAGAGAAGTGCTTGAAATTAAAGACAACATTTCTGAAAATTAGGTTTTCTGCATCCATATATATTTATTTGCCTCTAATGTGCTTTTTGTGTCTTGCTCCAATAAACTGCCCTTGACTTCTGTGCCTGCTGCTCCTCTGTCATTCTGTTGCCATTATGGGTTTCAGAAATTATTTTGAGTGCAAGCAGAGATTTTGGCCTTTAAACATTTTAAATTAAAATACACACTATTTCTCTAATCTGTCATTAATTTCATCACCTTTATTTTTTTCAACTCAATCTTTGGATTTCTAATCCACATTGAAATCAGTGAGTGAGTTCTGCAGTATGCTTAATATGAATAGTAAAAAGCTTTTTAGGGCAATTTCAAGATATTAAAATGTGGGTCTTACTTTTTCTTAGATGCATTGTTATTCTAAATGATACCACGGGTACTTTGTAAGGCTGGGCCAAGACAGAGGTTGCTTGAAGAGAAAATAAACATGAAAAGTTACCTCAGGATGGAATACTTGAATATGAGAAAGGTGCCAGGCTGATGGAACATGTTTGCTGGTAGCTCCTCTGCACAACAACAGGGGGAGCACTTACAGCAGGCAAGTGAAGCATCCTCCTAGCTCTGGATGGGAACGCTGAGCATCACAATGATGAGACTGCTTCTACCAACAAGTATCAGTTACTTGTCCATTTAATATGTCTGTGTGAGAATGTGTGCATGTTTGTATTTTAACTGGGAGTGTATTCTCCGTGGAGAAGAAAGCTCTGGGATGGTATGGAAATAGTTTGTGATCCACGTTGCCAGCTTCAGTACCTCAGGTCTGGCCTTGCTGTAGTCTGTGCAAGGGTTTAAAGTTAGTGTGAGTGAACTGCTCTGAGTGGGCCCTCATTAGGGAGCTGGACAAAAGGGATGCAGTATAGGCATGTCCCAGTGCTTGGTCTTTTTGGTTTGTTCCCTGCTAGGTCATTGCTAGAGTCATCATACAAATTAGATTATCAAGATAATCTAACAAATCCTGTCAAAACAACGAATGCCTCCCTAGAACAAATGTACGCTTTGGTCAAGTGCATTCATCTGCTCCTTGGGCTGCTGTGGGAATTGTCTGGGTTGTGGATCATATTAAACTGTAAGAGCTAGTATGAGAGCTGGGCCCAACTGATCCTTAAGAAATGGATAATTCAGCCTTAAGGAAGGGAAGGTGCCCAACTGCAGATTCCCTGCTTGCCTGTTGGCAGAGCTTTGTTTTAGCTCTCAGCCCACAGCCAGTATCAACAGGAAGAATACTGAATGTCATCTGCTGTTGTAACTGTGCTACATGTTCCCAAATAACCATTATCTTAGTAATTAAGCTACACATAGCTACTGCTGGTTTGTTTCAGTTTTAATACGTTTTGACACTCTTTAAATGCCTATTATATGGATAAATCTGCAGAGTTAGGGTTCACAAGAGAACTGTAGTTAAAAGAAGAATTACTAGCATACAGATATTGGAAGTATTGTGTGGATGAGGAATGGAGAAGAGTGTGGAAGTTCGCTTTTCAACATATGCCCTTCAGTATCTAACCCTTAAGAGTGTAACTCAATATAGATCAGATTTTGAATGAAAAAGTGAAAACAGCGAATGAAAAGGTCACTCTCTGACTTTGTTACTGCACAGAAGCTGCCCATGCAAGAAAGCAGTGTAAATGTAACTGCTACACTCCCCAGAGTGATTTCATGGTTCTTGTTTAATGTTTGAAGCAGCTGAGAAATGAAAGTGCTTGTTAGTGAAACAAGGCAGTGATGGACAAAACTGCAAAGTTTTATTATCTTTTTTTTTTTTTCCTATGTGGCCAAAATCCTTGTGCAGCAGGGATTTCTAGCAGGAATTTCCAGCAGGGATTCATGATTCAATGGCAGGCCTGAGTTAAGTGCTTCTGTTGTTGACCTATTTACTTGTTAGTTGTTTTTTATTCAGCATCCTCTGGAAGTTTTAGAAATCAAGCTCCATAAGAAAGTGCAGGTGCAGTGTCAAATGAATACTATCTAAAGCAAAATGTGAAGGATTTTACTAGTGGCCTTGTGCACCTCTTTTTCCTTCAGAAGATCTTGGTGTCTCCCAGTCCAAGACTCAGTTACTAATCATCCATTGAGATTTAAAGCAATTTGGATGGATGCTTTATTCAGTCACTTCATCTTGAAAAAAACCCAAAACTTTCTAAAAAATTCTCTAGCAAGATATCATTGTACTTATACCCAGACTGTCCATAAAGCCAGGTAGTATTTCAGGAAATACACCCAAAGTTAAGTATAAAGAAGAAATGGAATTTCATAAAAGCTAGAGACATCTGTAAATGTCCAAACAAGTTTAAGGATCCATGCCTTGCAAAACTTGGCCTCCAATCTCAGATATAATTTTGAAGGAAAGGTAGGTGGTTTCACAACAGGAGAAGCACGAGAGCTCACTGGTGAGATCTCTGGAGAGATTCTGAAACATTTTGGATACTGCCAGTACTCATATTTCTTTTTTCTTTTTTATTGGTCAAACTTAGAATGTATCATTTTCTCAATGCCTGACTGACTTGGATGAAACTGTCTGGTCAAAATATGACAAAGTAGTTGTGAGTTTCTAAAATGCTTGAAAAATGAACACAATGTACAGGTGCACAGCATCATGGTCCTGTGCAATTTACTACTGCCAACCTGTGAGAAGCTGAATTTCTTCCTGTGTGTACCTGATTGGTATGCTGCAGTCACTCCCAAAGGTCAGCATTATACCTGGATTTATGGAGAAATTAGGCTGTTAACTATCACGAACTTGTTTAACAGGAGATTAAAGGTATGGGAATGAGAGGAAATGGGAAATTACTTCCATAGCTTAATACCCAGGACATTTACCTGAAGGAGGAAGTCATAAACTGTTCTTCCTGCTTCATGGAATTCTTCTGATTTAAAATTAATTCATTATTCATCTTCTGTCTGTAATTCATAATTCACTGGAAAAAGTACAAATCCCATCCAAGATCCGCTTCCAGCTGAGTGCCCTTACCACATAGAAGATGGATTTGCTCCACCCCCTCACTAAGAAATGTCATTAAAGCTTGAGGAAGTGATAATATTATTTTTATTCAAGTCTTGTCTTTGTGAGATTTTTTTTTTAATATTGCTCTGACAAGTTTTATGGAGTGGAGATGGGCATAGCTAAGCTTTTTGTATGCTTTAATCACAAATTTCTAATGTGATGTAAGAGTTAGGTTTTCTGAAGTTATCCAAAGCCAAATAAAATTCTGTGCTATGGCTTTTACCAAATGAAAATCATGGGTAGAAGGTTATCTGTATAAAAGAACTTGTGTTGACAAACAAATAAATGATAAATGTATTGATGAGGTTTTATATTGATAAGAGTCTATAAGTGATGTTCATTAGGACCCCTTAAGGGGAATCAGGATATTCAAATTTTTTATGTTGTTTCTTCAAGCTCTCACAATTTCTTTCATTTTTTTTCTTCTACCTTCCTTTTACCCCCATGGGCAAATTATCCTTATACTTGAAATCTCGGCATGGGAGGAACAATCTTCCCCTGACAGAAGATTAATGATATTAGCATGGTGACCTAATAGGGTAAATATGGTCTATTTCCATCCCTCTGTAATCCCATCAAAATCCATGAGTCACACTAAGGATGTTTGGCCTTAGTCCCTTTCCTTCCCTGAACTTCATGACTTTTTCTGCTCTCAGAGCTGGATACAACCACCTGATTTGTTGAAGCCATTGGTCAGAGCCATGGAAAAGGCACCTCTGGACAATGATCCAGGCTCTCCCAAGCACAATTTCTCCCAAGCCTGGAGACAGTAACACTTTTGACAGATTGTTTTGAGACTTCCAAATGCGCTGAGAAATCCTGGTAGTTTTATTCCAAATCAATTGATGGAATCTGCTGTCTAGTCACAGTGCTCGAGACTTCATTAATTAATGCTTCTCCCTGAATTTAGTAAGCCATAAATTCTGGACTGTGTTTTGCTCCAATGATACTCAGTCTGGCTATTCTGCTGGATAGCTGAAAATGGAAGTAGGTTATCTCTGAAGAAAGCAGAGCAAAAAGTGAAGGATTATATTCTGAGCTTTTTGTGGTTGGCCTGTCAGACTCGAGCTCTATTTTATGCTCTGCAAAAATAAACATGGTCCAAAAAAATTTTTTTTAAAGTTCTATAAATACAGTGCAGGGGACAGGATTAGCAAGGATGCAGCTGCTGAAGGCATTTGGATAAGATGGAGTAAGTGAGTTTTGAATGAAGCTCACACTGATATGAAATTTTAAAGGTCAAATCATTTCCCAGTATTTCATTTCCCAGTATTCTCACCATTAGTACCTGATGCAACTGGAACATTTAACTAACTGTGCTTCTACTTCAGGAGTAAAAATTAAATTATAATAAAAAGAAAGTGAAGTGTCATTTAGGACATGTCAGCACAGACTATTCCATGCTTGATGTTGCAAGTGATAGTTGCTCAAAAGCAGGAAAATCTGCACAACCCTCCCTCCTGGAATCACCAGAGCAGCAAGTGGCCAATTACAAGCATTTTGATTCATAAACCATCAAGGGAGGGAGAGCAGCCCATGGAGTTTCATAAACTGCAGGACCACAAAACTATGTAAGAAGATTGCTATTAAAAAAAAAAAAAAGTATTTCTTCCAATAAAACAATATTAGAAAAGAAATCTCCCCTAGATATCTTGCAGAGATTATTATTTCCTACAGAGCCATATCACCGAGACTACATTCTCATTTCACCAGATATTGCTCAAGTACCAAGAGACAGACAGCAAAGATGAAAAGAAAGCACACTACAAATATTGAAGTAGATCTGGAAAGGTCATTGATTGAACTTTTGTTCTGGTTACTTTTCTGAATTCTAAAATACACAATGAAAAGAGCAGAGGGGGAGAGAAACACTGCAAAATAATTTGAATTTTTTAGACCAGATTCTGATTCTAGAGATTAATTGCTGGCTAATTTGTACATCTGAGTTCTACTAGGACCAAAACTAGGGAATAACAAATGTGGTTGCATTATGAAAATAATCTGGGTGTGTAGATAAGCTAAGCAACCACTTGCTTGACAGCCTTGAGTGTTAGGTTCTTTTATTCAAAATTGCACAAAAAAATATAAGGTGGTTGCAAAATCCCCATCTGTTGGAGGAGATAGGAAAGCCTTAGAAATATGATTGCTTGGCAAAAGATCTTGAAAATATGAAACCTTTATGTGAAGTTGAGATGAAGGCGAGCTTTGAGATCTAAGATACCAACCCATTAGTTACTGAACAACTGGAAAAGACAATGGTTCAGCCAGCTGAAGAAGAATCTCCTTTGATTGAACAGTACCCTTACCAAATAAAGGGATGTCAAGGATCCAAAGGTCGAGGGATCCTGCAAAAGTAGCAGGGAAGAAAAAAGGGTCCAGAAACTAGCTTCTGGGGTTTAAAATGTAACACAATATGGAAATATCGTGATTTTTATAGGCTGTATGTAAATTCTGTAGGATTCGTGTCTTGTACTGATTGGTCAGTGTAAATTAGAATATTCAGCACAGAAAGAGATATAATGTATTGTAACAGGGACGTGGCTCTCACTCTCTC